>JAHKKF010510614.1:0-13196 GCA_019740295.1 Labeo calbasu | reverse complement strand
TCAAGCTTTGAAACGCATATAATTTTTTCACGTAAAAACGCACAGTTTTGAGGCCCCGGAAACTAACCGGGACTACTTTCTTGAAAAACTTCCAGCGGCCAGAACTCTGACCAGGGAGGTGACCACAGAGTGGGTCAGCGTGTATACACTATAGTGCTGGTAAGGATTGCATACAACTTCATGTCTTAAATGGGCGAACTACCCCTTTAAATGCAAATGAGCTGCTGCTCCCCGCCCCCTTTTCCAGAATAGGGCTGCGCCTACAGCTCATACCTCAGATACTCTGCCAGAAAACATCTGTTTGGTTTGATTATCATCTCTACTATGCTGTTTTAAACCATATTAGTTTAAAGTTTTAAAACGGTTTTCTGAGAGCACACAATTGAAGCACGTGAACAAAAAACAGCTGTCACACGTGTGAGTTCTAAACTAAATTTCTCTTTCATGTCTTATTGCGCTTGAACTGTCAAATACACACAAGTTTATGTTAAAAACACACTGGAGTTACAAAAACAGTCGGTTATGTCTGTGAAGGAAAATAGCTGGGAATGAAATCACGTTTATATTAGATCTGTGTGACATCAGCATAAAATACGGTAAATAAATCAATAAATCCACTGCTCGTCTTCTCTGATGCTGGGACTCTAAATAGTGTTTGGTGTTCGTCTGCACAATGGCAGAACAGTTAGCATGCTTTCTCAAACTTTTTCCATGGCGTTAGAACTGGTACACCGTTGTCGCTTGCGAACAGAATAGCGGCACCTTGGGTGGAAACATGCAGATTAAGGAGCGGTCATAATATAGTTAGTTTCCATTACTACATCACCGGGGGAGCAAAATCTGACACGCTTTTTTTTTTTTCCACATGCTTGCAGAAAAGACTTACCAAGACAAACTTACTGGGTTGTTCTTTTTCACGTTTCTAGATTGATAGATGCACCGGGGACCCAATTATAGCACTTAAACATAAAAAAAGTCACCTTTAACTAAAACTAAAATGAAGTAGAATACTAAAAAAGTAAACTTATTTTATTTCAGCTATTATTACTCACTTTCATTTAGCTTTACCTGATGTTCTAAAATGACTAAAACTAAAATAAAATCTATGTAGACATATTTAAAACTAAAACAAACTAATAAAAATGACAGAAAACCACAGCAAAGTTACTAAAACTGTAATTAAATTGATCAAAAATATGAATAAAACTATAATAGTATCTTAGTGATACTAAAATAACCCTGCGAGAGAATGGAAAAACTGTTACAAAGTTCCTGTTTCACCCTGCAGAACAAACTCAAGAAAAGAATGTCCCACCTAGTTCTAGTGACCGAGGTCACGACCCTGGATCTCGAGGCTGGATCACAGGACGAGGAGCTTCCAGAAGAAGAGCAGCCGCTGCTGGTGGAGGGACGAGAGCAAAGCGCATCAACTAGTCAACGGGAAGATTCTAAACTCACCAAAAACTTCAGCTTGATGCCGGACACCGCTCTTCCAAATCAGGTGAAAAAATATTTTTTTATATAGAAATAATATATACACTAGCAGTCAAATGTTTTTATGTTTTTTTTTTTATGTAGTTTTAATGTTTTTAAAAGATGTCTCTTCTGCTCACCAAGCCTGCATTTGTTTGATCCAAAGTACAGCAAAAACAGCAAAATTTTTAAAGATTTTTATGATTTAAAACAAGTTTTCTATTTGAATATTTTAAAATGTAATTTATTCCTATGATTTCAAAGCTGAATTTTTAGCATCATTACTCCAGTCACATGATCCTTCAGAAATCATTCTAATATTTGGATTTGCTGTTAAAAAAAACATTTATTATGTTGAAAACAGCTGAGTAGGATTTTTTTCAGGTTTCTTTGATAAACAGAAAGTTCAGAAGAACAGCATTTATCTGAAATAGAAATGTTTTGTAACATTCTAAATGTCTTTATCATCACTTTTGATCAATTTAAAGCATCCTTGCTAAATGAAAGTATTAATTTATGTATTTCATTCCCCCCTCTCCAAAAAAATTACACTGACTCCAAGCTTTCGAATAGTATAGTGTATAATATTACAATATTATTCACTATACTATTGTATAATATTTTATATAAATCCTGATCGTTGGATCTTTCTATTCATCAAACAGTCTTGAAAAAATTTACTCAACTGTAAGTATTGATATTAATAGTAATAAATGGGCAAATCATCATATTAGAATGATTTCTGAAGGATCGTGTGACACTGAAGACTGGAAAATTTAGCTTTGATCATAGGAAGAAATTACATTTTAAAATATATTCAAACAGAAAGCAGTTATTTTAAATATTTAAAATATTTCACAATATTACTGCTTTTGCTATATTTTGGATCAAATAAATGCAGGCTTGGTGAGCAGAAGAGACAAAAAAATTTTTAAAAACATTAAAAATCTTTTAACTTAAAACTTTTGACTGGTAGTGAAAATCAGTCAGTGTCCTTATATTCTTACCAGTGGTGGATTGAATGACAATTTTACATGAAAGCTGATTAAAATTAGGCAGAAAATTCAAAATGATCTAATATATCACATGTTAACAATAGAAGATTACAGTAGTTTACCATATTTTTTCTAATATATTAAGAAATCCTTGATAGAATGCATAATAATATTTCCTATCGCCAAACCAACGGTTGTCATCATAGGAAAATGAATGACAAATCAGGCAGGTCATCTGCAGGATTGGGAGACGTCCTCCTATAATGCATTTGTTTATTTATATGGAAATTATGTTCCATCATTTGCATAACCATTCTGATTGGTCAGTTTACGCATCATAGAATACTAGGCAAAAAAGAGAATGACTCCTCTTTCATTTATGCACTAATTCACCTAGACTACTGCAAAATTAATAATACAACAATAAAACTTAATTATTCTCATAAGGAAAAGAATAGTCAAAGCGAAAACTAATTTTATTGCTTTAGTTATATTTAGAATATTATAGGCTCCTTTGATTGACCAATCAAAGTCTTGGTGAAGTTGAATCTTCTAACAGTTCTAAAGGGAAAAATGTGTTTTCTGTTTCCTTCAGGCGATTGCTGAGCAGCTCCTGATGACCTACAGTGCACTTTATGTCAGACTGCTGGTATCAAACAAGCTTCCTGTTCCTCCCCAGTGGCCTTCAGGTGCAAGGAGAAACCACTCCACTTCCTGTCTGTGTCTGTGTGAGTTTGTGGAGCTGAAGGTCCTGCGGTAGACAGACTATCATGACTATCAATCTCACACTCAAAAGTATTACTCATCCAGTTCTCTTGGATGATTGTTTCACTGTCAGTTATGATACAGTCACAGACTGTTCTTGCTGCTCTTAAACTGTTATGATTTCATCTGTGAACGGAAATATATATTATATTTTTTTTGTTTCCTGACTTATTGTGGTTCTCTGTTTGCACCATATGCTCACCATGTGTTCAAAAATGAAGTGACAGTTGATTTCCTTGTCTTCCATGTTAAAGGAGTAGTTCACTTCCAGAACAAAAATGAACAGATAATGTACTCACCCCCTTGTCATCAAAGATGTTCATGTCTTTCTTTCTTCACTTGTAAAGAAATTATGTTTTATGAGGAAAACATTTCAGGATTTTTCTCCATATAATGGACTTCAATGGTGCCCCTGAGTTTGAACTTCCAAAATGTAGTTTAAATGCAGCTTCAAAGGGCTCTAAACGATCCCAGGCGAGGAAGAAGGGTCTTATCTAGCGAAACAATTGGTTATTTTCTAAAAAAAAAAAAAAAAAAAGATTACAATTTATATACTTTTTTAACCTCAAACGCTCGTCTTGTTTAGCTCTGCCTGAACTCTGTTTTTTTTCTGGTTCAAGACAGTTATGGTATGTCGAAAAACTCCCATCTCATTTTCTCCCTCAAGATCAAACGCCTTTAACAAAATCATTGGTAGGCAAATTGGAGAGGACAGCAAGCCAAAAAATATACCATGTATGCCAAGATTATATAGGCTGTGAAGGTCTCATTGATTAGCATTAGCTAGTTCACCCAAAATTGAAAATTACTCCATGATTTACTCACCCTCAAGCTATCCTAGGTGTATATGACTTTCTTCTTACAGACAAATACGTTGTGAGTTATATTTAAAAATATCATGGCTTTTCCAAACTTTATAATGGGTGTTGAGATTTTGAAGTCCAATAAAATGCATCCATCCACCATAAAAAGTGCTCCACACAGCTCCAGGGCGTTAAAAAAGCCTTCTGAAGAGAATCGATGCAAATCGTATGCGGGTTCACGAGAGAGTAGTGTTTCAGTTTATGATGTAGGATGTAGGCAAAGCGTAAGCTCCGGTGAGAAGTGACAAACACGGAAACACAGTGGAAAGAGCAAAACAAAACACCGGTCACAAATTAGAAATACAAAATGGATTTGTAAAGGAAAATGTTGGAGGATTTCGATATAAACCAAGAGGAGACTAGTTTTTCTTTACTGTAAACAAAACTTGATTCTCGCAAGACTAACATATTCTCATTGGAGCTTACGCCACGCCTACATGCTGTCATCCGCTGGAACGCCACTCTCTCATGAACGTGTGTACGACAGTTAGCGGAAGCTAGAGATTAAAGTTTATAAAGTTTTAAATATACAGGTATTATTCTTACAAAAACACATTGATTTGCTTCAGAAGGCCTTTATTAACCCCTGGAGCCACGTGGAGTACTTCTCATGATGGATGGATGTACATTATTGTACTTCAAAATCTCAACAGCCATTCACTGCCATTATGAAGCTTGGAAGAGCCGGGACATTTTTTTAATATATCTTTGATTGTATTTGTCTGAAAGAAGGAAGTCATATACACCTAAGATGGCTTAAGGGTGAGTAAATCATGAAGTAATTTTCATTTTTTGGTGAAATATCCCTTTTAACGGAATTTAAATTTGCTTAAAATTTATTCACCCTCATTCCATCCAAAATGTAGATGAGTTTGCCTATAAATTGGATCAGATTTGGAGAAATTTAGCATTACATAATTTGCTCACCAACGGATCCTATGCAGTGAATGGGTGCCATCAGAATGAGAGTCCAAACAGCTGATAAAACCATAGCAATTATCAGAAAATAATCCACACAACTCCAGTCCATCAATTAACATCTTGTGAAGTGAAAAGTTGTGTAAGAAACAAATTTATTTCTAAGACATTTTAACTTCAAACCGTTGCTTCCAGCTAATATAAGAGCTAAAATGGATTATTGTGATGTTTTTATCAGCTGTTTGGACTCTCATTCTAACAACACCCATTCACTGCAGAGGATCCATTGGTGAGCAAGTGATATGATGCTAAATTTCTCCAAATCTCCAAATGAAGAAACATCCTTCTGAAGGTGAGTACATTCTCCTAATGTTAGTTAATGCATTAACTAATGTTAACTAATATTGCAAGGAAATTGATTGGATAGTGAAAAGTGGTTGGAGGGGCGGGGCTAAAAATAAAGGGACTGATGATGTCAGTCAAATAGAAAAGTTGTTTAAGAGGCAAAGAAGTTATTTACATTTTAATGAAAAATTGCAAAGGCAAATATTTGCTTTGTTTGGAATAAAGAGCACCCAAGAATCATTCACAAAATGAAAAGGAGAAGTTCACTTCCAGAACAACAATTTACAGATAATGTAAGTAAAGAAATTATGTTTTTTGAGGAAAACATTTCAGGATTTTTCTTCATATAATGGACTGATATGATGCCCCGAGTTTGAGCTTCCAAAATGCAGTTTAAGTGTGGCTTCAATTGATCCCAAATGTGGTTGTAAATGATCCCAGCCGAGGAAGAAGGGTCTTATCTAGCGAAACGATCGGTTATTTTCATTTAAAAAATACAATTTAAATACTTTTAAAATCTCAAATGTTCGTCTTGTCTTGCTCTCCCTGAACTCTGTGTATTCTGGCTCAAGACAGTTAGGGTATGTCGAAAAACTCTGACTGTATTTTCTCCCTCAACTTCAAAAATCATTTCAAAATCATCCTACATCGCTGCAGAAGTACCGACCCAGTCTTTGCAAAGTGAACATGCAAAGAAGATCAAACACCCTTAACAAAAAAGGTAAAACAGCGATATAGGACGATTTTGAAGTTGAGGGAGAAAATACGTTTTTTTTTAGGGAGTTTCGACATACCCTAACTGTGATGAACCAAAAAAAAAAAAACAGAGTTCAAGCAGAATAAGACAGGATGAGCGTTTGACATGAAAAAGTATATAAATTGATTTATTTATGAAAATAACGATCGTTTCGCTAGATAAGACCCTTCTTCCCCGGCTGGGATCGTTTACAACCACATTTGGGATTGTTTGAAGCCGCATTTAAACTGCATTTTGGAAGTTCAAACTCAGGGCACCATATCAGTCCATTATATGGAAAAAAATCCTGAAATGTTTTTCTCAAAAAACACAACTTCTTTACGACTGAAGAAAGAAAGACATGAACATCTTGGATGACAAGGGAGTGTACATTATCTGTAAATTGTTGTTCTGGAAGTGGACTTCTCCTTTAAAGTAAGAGTCAGTTTTGATTTGTCTGTGTTAATCTGTGGTGAGCACAATCTGTTTTTAAACATGAAGTATGTGATTTTGCTGCATTTTGGTTTCAGTGTGAACATGGAAACTCGTCGTGTCTAGTTAGGACACTGTGTAAAGCGCGGGTCTTACATAAGTCTGGTGAGGGGAGGACAGTGCAGGGAGAGTGGAAAGAGATAGGAAATGACAGTAAGGGTGTCAACATGAATCAAGCAGCGAGTCAGTGAATCTACACTGCACTGCTCAAAGCTTGGCACAAATAGCACTTGGGTATGCAATCCCAACCAGCAGAGCGCAGAGTGACTCGAAACAGCATTGCACCGTGAGGGACGTGTACACCAGATGTAGCCGACCAACACAGGTTGTTAATCAGCCTTGATGGAGCTGCGGAGGTGATTGGTGGGTGAGTACACGGGCGCAGTATGGGCGACATAAACACACGGCGTGAGGGTCAGAGCAGAAGAGGCAAGACTGTGTGGTGGAAGACGGCAGGCCTGCGGTGTTAAATGATTACTGAAACGATGGGTCTCTTTGGGAGGCTAAACGACCATCTGTGATCCTACTGACACAGTCTGGCCTGCTTCCTTCTTCTAACTCCATTCATCTCTCTTCTCTCTCACCTCTTTCCATTTTGGATCCAAACTCAGGAAATCTGTCAAGAACACATCCAGGTCATATTTCAACCCAAAATCAAAAGATATACAAGAAAAATGACATTTTAAAAATTAAGAAGACTATTTTAAGCAGTGTTATTTTAGCATTATTTCTATAGCATTACAGTATTTGTTTGTAGTAGAAGTAGCATGAGTATTTATATAATATCCACCAGCTGTTTTTTGGTAATGTGTGCAACTTCCAGTTCATAAGCCACTGTAGGGAAATAACGAGTAGAATAACGAAGTACAGTAAATGGTAACACTGTTTGCACTACAAACTGTTGTGTTCATAATAATGATACATAAAAATAATATGGTAAGACATACCAGTTTGCATTAAATTTACAAATTTACAAATGGCCGTGCCTTCTCTTACAAGAAAAATAAGGGGCTGTGCACGTCGTGTTGTTTGCACGCTCAAGTTTGTTATTTTAAATGTACACATGTGGAAAGATGGTGGAACAGCTGATCATAGCTGTATAGGGGATACCTTTTTTTAATAATGAATCTGGTAGTAGGGCCACTGCAAGCGATTTCCAGTGCTAGAAATCCATTTATCCTTACAGAAAAGGTAAAGCTGATTGGTTGGTTCTTGTCACATGACCTGCGTTGCGCTCTGGAGAAATGAGTGCATCACTTGCCGCACATCTACATTTGAAAGAAAAGACACGAGCGTGCAAAAGACACAACATGGGAATGGCTTTAGTAGTATTTATTCAAAGTATTATTATGGATGTCCCTCAAAAAAGTATATATTTATTAATTTTAATTTTAGTACCAGCAACTTTTTGTTATTCATCTAATAATTTAGGTTTATTTCAATTAACGAAAAATATTTGAATTGTTTTAGTGTTAGTTAAGAACAATAAAAGGTTTTCAAAACCATTGTGAAAAAACCCAAAAAACACACTTACAGTATTTTGTAAATGTAATACAATAACTATAATGAGTATCCAATGAGAATCATTTTTAAGAATAAAAAATCAAAATTACAGAAAAACATGTTAATAAAATTTGTTTACAACACACACACACACACACACACACACACACAAATCCAACAGATGAACTTAGTAACAATTTCATACTTTTACCACTAAATAAAACATGAAAAAAAAAATGTTTTAGTAGCCTAATAAAAGCTATTTTATTTTACAGCAAGTTGGGGGTCGCCATTTTGAGATCACATGACCAACAAAATACTACTAACTTTTTCTCTTTAACCCATCTTCTCTTGGATATGGAAGCTGTTTCTGCCACTGAATAAAAGTTAAAAAAAGGTAACTGCGACATTTTATCTTACAATTCTGTCTTTTTTCCCAGAATTGCGAGTTTATATCACACAATTGTGACTTTTTTCTCAGAATTGCGAGTTTACAGTATATCTCGCAATTCTGATATTATAACATGCAATTGCAAGTTTATATCACGCAATTCTGAAAAAAAAAAAAAATCAGATTTGCGAGTTTATATCTTGCAGTTCCGACTTACAATTATATCTCATGAGTTTGTATCATGCAATTCTGAAAAAAAGTCAGAATTGCGAGATGTAAACTCACAATTGCGAGAAAAAAGTCAGAAATGTAAGATAAAATGTCATAATTAGTCAGTTGATTAAAATTTTTAATCTAATTAATTACATGATGTTTCGATTAATCTAATTAATTGCAAAATAAATTTGACTGTGAAAATACCCACAAAAGATTACTTAAAACTATTTTTGTGTTAAATGAAAAAGTACCAAGTAGATATTACAAACTGTATATGGTCCTTTGAATACTTGGTTCACACGATTCGTTCAAAATGCGGATTCATTCAGACACTAAACACTGCTGTATTGCTCGGAGACACACAACAATTCTGCTATGACATTAAAGGTAATATGTTCTCTGCAAAATTGAGCAAAAACACATAATATTGTGTTTAAAATACCTGTATAACACAATATCAACTTCTTATTTACTGAACTGTTGTATAAAATCACATTTGATATTCGGGACAAAATCAGCACTCCTCTGATATTGATCCTACTGCTGGTGTGATATTGCTTATCATGTGATATAAATAGGAGACAAAAACACAGCCTACAGGGGCGTTTTTTAGGGCAAAGCTGCATTAATGGAGTTGTTGCCCTGCATCATATTTATCAACAGTCAACAGTATTTAATGTTAAGATGATGTACTGGTCTGGGGGAGCGGCCAGTGCCTTAACTGCATTAAAATCGCGTTAATTTTTCATAACTAATTAATTAAGTTAACACGTTAAACTGACAGCCCTACTTTTAATTCTGAGAGAACAGTCAGAATTGACTCGCAATTGTAAGAAAGTAAGAATTGTGAGCTTTTATTTTGCAATTCTGATTTTATTTCTCGCAATTTTCCATTGATATCATGCAATTCTGAGGAAAAAAAGTCAGAATTGTGAGTGTACATCATGCAATTCTGACCTTCTAACTCACAGTTACGAGTTGACATCACATAATTCTAACCTTATAAATCATTTACAGTTTATACCTTAAAATTCAAGATTGCAAGGTTGTATCACACAATTCTGAGAAAAAAAAGAATTGTGAGATAAAAAGTCAGAATAAACTTTTTAAAGAGGTCATCATATGCTCATTTTCCACAAGTTGATATGATTCTTTAGGGTCTTAATGAAAAGTCTATAATATACTTTGGTTAAAAATTCTCAATGTTTGTGTAAAACAACACCCTTTTTACCTTGTCAAAATCAGCTCTGCAAAAATCATCCTATTCTGGTCGAGGCTGCTTTAAATGCAAATAATCTCTGCTCGCCCCACCCCTCTCTTCTCTCTGTGGAGTGATGAGCCTGTTTACTTTTGCCACATTTAGCCACGTTTAGCCGCTAAACTTGCTAACTAGCTAACTAGCACGTTATTAGGAAAGGACATTCACGCGAACATAGACAGATATATGTAGATCAGGAGGTGCATTCCCTTCACAAACAAACATAATCTACTGCATCTTCAGCGGCTCAGATGTCGGGAGTAAATAACAACCACTACGTTCATTATAACATCCAGCAACACAACACCTCAGTCGCTCGATCAGAGATATTCTTGTCTAACTTACATCCTTGCTCCGGCATCGAAACAAAAAGGTCGGACTGTTACAGCTGATCGGAGGTAAAACGCTCATGTCAATCAACTATCGTGGGAGCGGCCTCTGTTGGTGTGATGCCACAACGACAGGCATCTGAGAATGGCTTGATTTGAAAATGGGGATATTATTTTTACAGATTAATTAAAAAACACTGCATGGATTTTTATCATTATAGGGTAGATTTGTACATACACTGCCAACACACATTAATGTTCAAACAACATGTAAAAGTGAACTTAGCATCCGATGACCCCTTTAAAAAAATCCATATTTGGACACTCTCACTCATGAAATAAATGACTCCTGAATACATGTATCATAGCATTCTGCAAAAAGTGTCTTTGGCATCAGTAACTGAAAGCACTTGCTTTTACATGATACATCCACAACACTAGATGTCAGTATAAATTTAGGACAACTGCCATATTAGCCAGTGCTGCATAAAAATATCACTTAAAGCAGAACTCCACTTCCAGAACAACAATTTACAGATAATTTACTCACCCCCTTGTTCAAGGAAGGGTCTCATCTAGCGAAACAATCGGTCATTTTTTTCGAAAAATAAAAATTTGTATACTTTTTAAGTACAAAAGCTTGTGTAGCACAGGCTCTGGGATGCGCGTCCACGACACTACGAATCACATCTAAGTTCATCGTCTGTGTACTCTAGCTCAAAAATGTAGATTATGGCGAAAAACTCTCATCTCTTTGTCTCCTACAACTTCAGAATTGTCTGACATCGTTGAATCTTTTTGTCTGCAAACAGCGTTTGACTTACTTGCACTTCCTTAGTCTTTGCACGTTCGCTTTGTAAACACTGGGTCTGTAGTTCCGCCGTTACGCGTGACCTTTCGGTGTGATTCAATAGTATGTAGTGTCGTGGACGCGCATCCCAGAGCCTGTGCTACAAGAGCTTTTGTGCTTAAAAAGTAAACAAATTTTTATTTTCCGGAAAAAATGACAGATCGTTTCGTTAGATAAGACCCTTCTTCCTTGGCTGGGATCGTTTAGAGCCCTTTGAAGCTGCATTTAAACTACATTTTAGAAGTTCAAAATCGGGGCACCATTCAAGTCCATTATATGGAGAAAAATCCTAAAACGCTTTCTTCAAAAACCATAATTTCTTCACGACTGAAGACAGAAAGACATGAACATCTTCGATAAGGGGGTGAGTACTTTTTTTGTAAATTGTTGTTCTGAAAGCGGACTTCTCCTTTAAATGAGGTGCTGGATACATTTACATGTAGCTCTTGCTGTTCTATTGTATTATTCTGTAATGCTTTCTATTATATTTTTTGTCCTATACAGCCAGGCTCGGTCATGCTGATGCTTTCAGAAAGCTATCTTCACTCTCTCACTCTGATGGCCGGGCATCGTATTGAATTTGATCCACAGAGCGACAGATGCCCTCACAGATTGAGAAGAGCTGCAGCCCCTTGGCTATTACTGTACACCACGTAATAGATATAATATGTAAATGAGAGGATTTTAGGAGGCACTGGCGCCCTCCTATCAGATTATCAGTTATGTGATGTGGAGATACACTGTAGCTCCAGTGACACAAGGGAAAAAGATTCAGAGATGGAAAAGGAAAAAACAGGGCAACTATAAATAGCACCTCTGAGACAAAGAGAAAGGCCAAACACGAGAGAGAGAGAGGCAGAGAAAACGCAACACAATCGATTCTTGCACAACCAGGTATTCCTCTTTAATTCAAATCTGGATTCATACACAGCAAATCAATGCTTGGCCTCATTAAGAGGGCAAATCTCACAAAAACATCCAAGTCCGAGTCACAGTTCACATCCAAAATCAAATGAAAGAAAAATAAATGAATATCTCTTTCTACTGACTTGAGGTGAAATGTGTTCCAGACAGATTTTGTGAGATTCACCACAGAATAAACCTCTAAAAGCACACAAACACAAGGGAGCTTGCGGCTTTTTTAATAAACCTACCGCATTTACAAGCTTAGAGAAACCGTGTGCAGTAACTACATGTAATCCGATCTCAGTGGCCATGTTTATAACAATAAAGCGTCTGCTTTGTATCACAACTGTGTGAAAAAGCATATTGCTGGGCTAATTATAAACAGGAGCTAGGTTCACATCAACTGTACAGTGTTTGCACAACTTTAAAACACCAAAATAAAATGTATCAGACAAGCTCGTCTTATTAACAGACAGGATTTCTATTGAAACTATGCTCTCTTCGTTAGAAAATGAGGGTCATATTTTTCCACGTAGCCCATATAAACATGACCATGTGCAATCACACCTCTAACAGGTATAAACGATACATCAGTAGTCATTCAACAAACAGTTCAGCGTAACACTTGCAATATGCTGCAAGTCATTTGTTCAAAAATAGATCAGAAAGATATTAGAAATCGATTAAAGAGAGCAGGAAAAGAACGATATGACGCACTTCATATTTGCACAAGCAAAATAAATACTTCAAATTGAGTGACATGGCAGAAGAGGACAGAAAGTGCTCAAAATGGATGCAAATGATGATTTTTCTCCCGTCTTTCACATTCGTTTATCAAAATTGGCTGTTTTCTTTTTTGTATTTTACTAAAACAAAGCACATTTTACTCTTTGTACGACTGTCAAGCCTGAAATGTAGAAATCCTAAAGCTTTATACAGTACATAAATGGAAAGAACATCCACTGAATCAATCCAAAAAATTAAATTCGGCCATTATTTTTACTTTCATGTTGAAAAAAACCTTTATGACTTGCTTTTTTCTGTGGAACACAACATTTTGCAGATTTAGGCTGAGCTTTTCCATACAGTGAAAGCAAATTGGGAACTGGGTGTATCAAATGATTAAAACAAAATAAAATAAAATAAAATAAAATAA
>JAHKKF010510612.1:0-11493 GCA_019740295.1 Labeo calbasu | reverse complement strand
TGGTTTATGTTGAAAACCTACTTTTTCGAACTAGTCCTGGACCGTTCGTCCGATTTTCACCAAAATCGAGTCAGATCATCTTCAGACTGTGCTGACAAGAAGTTATGGATTTCATGTTGATAGATGAAACCGTTTCGTACAGCGCCTCTACAAATTTTAGGCTTGATGCCAAAATGACTCTGAGGTTTTATCTCTGCAAAGTTTTGACATAAAACACCAAACTTTGTGTGTGCCTTTGTCACCTCACACTAAACACACCACATAGATTTGATAACAGCGCCACCTCTTGGTCAAATGTAATAAGCCATTAAATCATATCAGTAGGTGTTCTACATCATTTTTCTGTAATTTTGACTAAAATCATTTTAACATTGCTTCCCTTTACTTATTGTTGCAGTTGATCTGCTGTTCCTGACATCCTTAGCACCTCATTTTCCCCTTTGAGTGCTTGGCCCCGTAATTGCTGCTTGCAGCTATATTTATAAGTATATTTGCAACTAAATGCCAACTAGCAGTCATTATAGTATTAGTGGACTATCTGCTTAATATCTGTTAACACTTGGGCTGGGTTTTGACACAAAATTCACAATTCAGTTCGATTTTGATTTACAAGCTTACGTTTAGATTCAATTTGGATTTCGATTTGATTCAATATCGATTATTTTGGATATACATCAGGTACATGACTTTAAAATATACTTGACAGTCAGTTGGTACTACATTACTATACTGAAGGTTAAAATTAGCTTCAGTGAAGTTAAACATTTAATTAGTTAAACATTTATAAACATTTAAATGGTGGCTGTCATGAAAACTTTACGAATTTATTTAAAAATAAATTAAATATTGAAGAACAGTAAAAATTACAATGAATATGTTATATGGTGCAAAATATTAGCAAAAAGCTCCTCTCTAGAGTTCGTTTTTCTAGCTGACTAACAAGTTTATGGTCACCAAATATGTTTTCACGCTGCCGCTTCTCTTGAACTGAATCTATCACTGCACATTAAACAGAGTTTGTTTCATATCAAAAGTAACAAATCACAAATCTTATTGCAATTTACTGGATGGGAGGCAAGCTACGAAGTTCCGTTCTTAAAATGAAAACAGGTTTGACTAATTGATTCCTGCGATTAAGAATTGATATCGTTTCTAAAAAATGAGAATCGATTACAATTGAGAAATCAATATTTTTTTACCCAGCCCTAGTTTTCACTTTATTTTTATGATCCCCAACAAAAATTCTACCCAGTATGAGTCTATTCAGTACAGTCTATTAATACTCAAATGAGAGTTAGGGTGTTTTCACAATTGTGGTTCAGATCGTTTGGTCCATTTGGTCCGGACCAAAAAGGAAAATGTTACATTTGGTCCTGGTCCGCTTAGCGTTCACACTGGCATTTTTGGAAATGAACCTGAAAATACCGAACCTAAAGGCATAGTGATACGTTCACAACCTAATTGGACGGTTTGAATGACATATAGGCCACGTTCACACAGCAACAGTATATGGTTGTCAATACCGTATTTGAGTCCTTAATACAGTTGTGTTCACACACAGTATTTACTCGTAAATTTTCATTACTCACAACCGCATTCTTGGAACACACGCGCTGTGCTAGTTGTCCATCACATCATTCAGAGAGGGCTGCTCTGCCGCACAAACGTGCGTCTACCATGTGCTGTGTGATTTAATCTGTGGTTTCTTACTTACAGTGACAGAGAAATGAGCCTCCCTCCCGTCAAGTTTTGTATCCTGCGTGCGGCTCAAATGCTCTGCTGTCCACTCAAATGTGCTGTCGGTTAATGATGATTTGATGGATGAACTCGTGGCTTGATTGGACTCTTGTCATCAGAGAGATACTTTCAGTTTTACGGACGTCGCCATCTTTGATATTACTTTGGTCTATGTTGCTATGGTTACTAGTAAGGAAAACGGGCTTGACTCCCGTTGCACGTTCATACAGACAGTATTCGAAAAGCGACTGTAAACTGCTGTGTGAACAGACATTTCGAGACTCACACCTGTAAGTAAATGCGGTTGTCGATCCCAAAAACTGACAGTGTGAACGTAGCCATACTTTGTGACGGAACTCATCGAACACCCCAAACATAAGGAAACTTTACATCCTCGTTGCTCCATGTTTGCCCTCTGCTCATTTTGTTTTGGATACCCCGCTTATTCCTTCATGAAATCATGTTGCATAGCATCGCATCTTGTCATTATTTCCTGTTTTTGGTTTGTTTAGTAGTATTTGGTCCATGTTGTGTTCACATTTCATTCAGACTGCACCAGAGTTCGTTTGGAAGCGGACCGAGACCGCTAAAAAGATGGGTCTTGGGCCGCTTCGATTGTTTGGTGCGCGCAAGGTTCGGATGAGAGCATTCACACTTACTCAAATGAACCGCACTAACAGAGCATTTGCATCAGAGTTAGTTTTAATCTAACCAAACATGACATGGGTTTAACACACCTTTAGTTGACATGTAGTTATAAATGAATGAGGGTTAGATGGCATGTAATTGCAAAGTTACTTATAGTTAGTAGAATGGGGTAAAGTGGATTTTACATAATGTTTAATCAAAATCTCTGCTGGAAAATCTTAAACTGGTAGCTTTTGGAACATGGTACACTCTTAAAAATGAAGATGCATTAAAAGGTTCTTCACAGCGATGCCATAAAAGAACCATTTTTGGTTCCACAAAGAACCATTCAGTCAAAGGTTCTTTAAAGAACCATCTCTTTCTTACCTTTTTATAATCTGAAGAACCGTCTTTCGCCACAAAGAACCTTTTGTGAAACAAAAAGGTTCTTCAGATGTTTAGACAAAAAAGGTTCTTCTATGGCATCATGAAGCACCTTTATTTTTATTATACCTTTATTGTGAGAGGACAGTGGAGAGCTGACAGGAAAGTAGAATCGGCAAAGGACCTCAAGGCAGGATTCGAACTCGGGTCGACATGAGCGCAGTTGCGCTATATGTCGTCGCACTAACCACAAGACGACATGGGTGCCGACAGCACTTTTATTTTTAAGAGTGTAAGGTTTTTATCTAGTTTCTAGCAGGTTACTGGCTGGTCAACCAGCTAAAACTGGAAGAAAAAAAAACAGACCACCAACAGTGGCTGACTGTTGTGGTGAACGATGAGGTTTTATCACAAGACAAATGACCAAAGCTGTGGCTAGCAGACTGTTTTAAATATGTTATCGCAGCTCACTAGGTTTGGGAACAGAAACTACGAACTGAGCTACAAACTGATTTGTAATTCATCACAATATTTACAAATATAATTAATGTTGACCTCTTTGGTTGGATATATGATTCTGGATTCTGGTTTCTTGGAAACTCCTCGACATCGTAGAGCTCTAATGAGCCCAGTGCATTTTCTAATTAGAAGAATAACTAATTTACTCTTTGCCTGTAATAAATGCTTAATGATTATGCATACTTCATAAATTTTGTGCTTTGTGGGAGAAAATATACATAATTTGGGCATTTTGATTAACGGTACCTCTAATTAGGTGTGAGTAATTGTCGTTGAAGCATTATGAAGAAAATGCTTTAACTATGTGGCAAATTTGCTGTTAAAAATGAACACCTGTGATTCTCATCAGGTACCTGGTTAATGATTAATGTAGCCCCTAGGAGAAAAAAAAGCAGAGAATGATGATCAAACCTGATGTAACATCAATCAAAAACATTGAAAGCTGACATTCTGCATCTAACGTTGTTGTGAGATTTGCAAGCTTCTCGTTGGAGCACAACACTGCATTTTGATGTTAATTTGCATTTATTCAAAATTATTTCTCCCTCATTAGGCGTGATACCTAAACGCCATGCAACCAGCATTTTACATTTTGAAGTAGCTACTTTACCCTGTCGCTGCTTCATTATGAATCACTGAGAAAATGATATTATGAGAGCAAAAACATGGCATAATATAGACAAAACACACCATATAAAAGAAATACTCCAGACTTCATAAGGTCGCCCTGGCAAATTGTACTTTCCAGATGAATGCATGGCTAGAAAGACCGAGCAAATGTCATGGACAGCTGATCCCCTTTCCGAGCTTCCCGAGCATCTTATTATGCCAGTATGAAGCTATAAGCTTGTTTGTTCCACTCTTTTAATATTCTCTCAGTTATCTGCCTTCTGACCAGATGCATCACGCTAGCGTTCTAGCCCCTGGCGTCTTGATTCTCTTTGGAATGCAGCTTCAATGCACCTGAGAGCCATCAGCTTAAAGCTATTTTCCTACTATGCTTTCTGGTTTTGTTGTGCATTGGTCAGACATTTTATATAATTTTAATGATGAGCGCTCTTAAGGTTTTGAAATTGCATTTTATTCTTATAACAGTTCTTCTGAGCAAATATCATTGAGATGAATGGGAATGTTAATGGTGCTTTTAATAGTGAAGTCTGTCAGTGATCAAATCAACACTAAAACACTGTTGAATGTCGTGCGCAAACCTTATGTGGTTCCTTTCAAGTTCAAAGAAAATGATTTAAGCTTCTTGTACCCAAAGAGGGAGACTTTGAAAAGGATTTTCATTTGGTTGACTTGCATTTGGGAATTTGTGGCCTGTTTTTAGAGAACAGAAGCCCCTCCGCCGCCGGTCATTAATCTTTTATGTCTTGTAGCATCTTAATTCTAGAAAAAGAAGTACAACAGGCCTGATGGATTTCTTGTTTACCTTTTCTCTTTTGTGGTTTCTGCCACCTCACGTGTTGATAAAAGATTCTTCGTAACCTCAGAGGTAATTATTACCTGATTTATAACTGAAGGACCTTCTGCTTGAATGGAACTCAATTAGTCTCTCGAAATACAATAGAGAAATTTCCCAGTATGACAAGCAATTAAACCAAGATGCATTCACGGAACCAAAATCTCATTTACTTTCTTTATCTTTCAGTTTCGTGTGAGTCTATTATTACACCTGTTTTTATGAAAACATTTGTATTTAAAGTAATAGTCTAGCCAGAATTTAAAATTGTGAGAATGTCACACCAGATTTAACATTAAAACTACAGGTACATTTGTGAGCACTTTTTACTTTACGTCAAATCTTAAAAGAATACAAAATAAATTAAAAAATACTTGCACACAATATGTTTTTTTTTTTTTTTTTTAAAAAAAGGAAGTAGTACACTTTCATGACTGTTCCCTAACGAACTTATTGTAAATTTGCTATTTAAAAAGTGCACTTTGTAATGGAAAATTAAACGTTTTACTTATTTTACCATTTAAATCATGATTTTTTTAATGAAAACTCATTTTGATGTGTTGACTAACACACTAAAATACAAGTAGTTGAATATAATTTTAATTGTAGTGTATTATTTGATATTACATATAAAGTTAATATATTTTAAATGTACTAAATTGCAACGTCATCATTACAAAAGTGCAGTTTTTACAAAAATTACAAATATATTTAAATTCATGACATACAAGTTTCAGTAGAAATGTACAGTGGAAATCAAAATTAGAGAACAATCTATAAATATTGTTAAAATATTATCTTCATCACTCTAAATTTAAAGGAATATCAGCTGTAGGTATACCACTGTTCTACTAACATACTTGACAAAAACGTTATTTTGTGAAAAACACAGTGTTTAAATTTAGAGAACAGTAACCACTGTAGCATGAAAGAAGATTTCAACTAAAATGTTCAACCTGGTCTTGTGACAAAAAAACATAGCTCTGGGAACTTTTTCTTAAGACGCGAAATACGTACATACGTACGCCACAATGTCCACTGGGTTCCCCAGGACAGATGAACATACATATGGTACGTTTTATGTGATGCTGATTTTGTACGCATCATCGCAGTTCCGAATGTTGCGTAAAAATGCAGTCGCAAGCATGCCAGTTTAGCTTGTTTTTCGATCTCTCATCTTTCAGCGCTTTCATTGTGAGTCATGTTTTTCATAGGATTCGTACCCAAGGATTCCACATCCCAAGCCCAATTCCGTACCGGCTGAGCTACCGAGCAAGCTTGTTCCCATCCAGAAAGCGAAACATATGGAGCTGTAATCATAATTGTGTATGAAAATGATTACAAGTGCTCACTTGTTTTAGCGCCTCTAGTGTTCATTTCTGTTGGAAACTGCAGTGATATGTACTAACTGGTACGTATTTCGCGTCTTGTGAAAAAGTTCCCAGAGGTAAGTTTTTGTCATGAGACCAGATTTTGGAGGGTTACAGCTGTCAGAAATTTGAATGACCTTTGAATGACCGCAGGACATCACTGGTTTCTCAGACTGTACTGGTGTGATCTTGGTCCACTCTTTTTCTACTCTCTTCCATAGTTTCGTAACTTCCCCTAAACCATGGCACTTCCTCCTCCAACTATCACTGACTGCTTGATGCACTCGGGCTTCAGTCTTTCCTTAGTTTGACGCTGAACAAAATGTTTCCAATCAGACCCAAATAAATGAAACTTGTGAACTTTGGACCAGTTCTCCTCTCTCCAAGCAACATGCTGTTCAGCAAAGGTGAGCTTAGCCTTTTGATTGTTTCTGCTGATGAGAAGTTTGGTCATTGCAGAGTGCACTTTCAGTATAACTTCTGTTAAACATGTAGAGACAGATCCTTACCCTGTTCAGCACTGAACTGTCAAGCAATTCCAGCTGCAGTGTTGAACCGATTCTCCATTGAGAGTTTCTATATGATCCTGTCTTCTTGTGCATTGTCTTACAGGGACGTCCAGCCTTTTTGGGGGGCTTGAATAAATTACTGTAATTTTAAACCTGCAGTATTCAAGAAATCATAGATTTGGAACGACCAACTTCGTTTGCAGCGACTGAAATCATCATCCCTTCAGTCTTCATCTAGACAACCTCCAGTTGTAGGGTTTCAGTTACCTTCGAGCGGCCCACCATCTTGCACTCTCAGTGAAATTGTACTTTTGTGGTGCTTAATTGGCATTTGGAAGCTCAGTGGCATCCACTTTCATTGTACGGAAACGAGTGGCGTGAACATTCTTTAAAATTTCTACTTTTCTGTTCCACCGATGAAATTCATGTTAACTTTTCCTTTAAAACTATTATAAAATCTTGGCTCCACATGTCCTTTAATAGCTGCTCAGACATGATGCGCTCGATTGAACCGACAGAAGAAAAACGGGGGAAAAAATTCTATTAGGCGCAGGTTTTTAATCAGAGCTTACGCAGCTGAAAAGAGCTTTGAATTCATGCTTTACAAAAGGTCCACGGGGGTTACAATTACACTGGGAAGGTTAGTTTAATAACACCCAGGAGCTATACAGGACAGATTAAATTTCATATTCGGTTTGCTTGTTGAAAATACATTGTATATACATGAGTGGTCCCATTAGGCCATGGCTTTAAAATTAGATGTCCTGTCAGCATTCATATTACCAAGTAATCAATATAATGTAACTGAAACCGTGAACAAGGATGAAAAAAATGTCAGATTAATGCTGATATTTTCTATAGACGTAGCTGGGCATTAATAAACAAGCTTGTTGTGTGGGTTCATTATCTACGGTGTGCAGCATATGTTTGTCACTGTAGGGCTGAGTGCATTAATGCGTCCAGATTTTCCGTTGCATGATGGGAAACAATCTTAAAGCAGGGGTAAACTGAACCGTAATCACCTCAGGCCGCATTCTGTCTATATGATTCATTGCGATCTTCTGCGTTTCTTTCAACCTGTTTAGTTTTTAATATCCTCTCTGCCTGGAGAGGGGAAAAAGTGTTTTCCACTACGTCCACCTCAGGAACAGCGCTAATGTGACGGATTTAGGCATATTTAATGGTGACAGATGGGTGACATTATAGACCTCGACTAACCTTTAAAGTTAGATGATAAATATGTGGAGAGTTGAACGGATCCTCTTTTATCTGTGGCCAAATGAGGACTCTATGTCCAATAACTTCTGCGTTATGAAGATTAAATCGCCGTGCATGATGGTGCTAATGTTTTCTGGGTTTAATAATGTCACATCATTTGTATGAAGATACATAAAATGAAGATTGATTATGTGTGGAATTACAGTCTCATTCTGTGTTCATTTTATTCTGTAGCCTTGCAGCAAAAACATCTGCTAGCCAAATATGAACAGCCCATATAATGTAACACGTCATTAACTGAAAGTCAGCGTGAGTTAGAGGGAAAAATGTTATCTTAGCAGTAATGCCTTTTTATATTGCATAAAGTAGACTACAATGTCCATTTTAATGTACTTTCTAATGTACTTTCATTTGGCCTATGCAACAAAGCCTGATTTCACTTACTTTTTGGATTTTCCTTTAGCACTTTTATAATCAGTTTCTAATAAATTCCTCATCAACTAGGTCATATAACTTACACATGCATTTATAGTTACTTAAAAACTGCAGAAATACCACCCCCTTCACATTGGAAAATGTGCCTGTGGCAACATTTCTGTAAAATTATATTAAGATTGGAGATCCATGATATTGGATTTCTGCCTATATCCGATATGCTGACAATTTTTAACTAATTTTGGCCAATGGCCAATGCCGATACCAATATATTTCCTTTTGTTTGGAAACAACTACACAGTAAAAAATAAAAAAAAACACAATTTGTTGAGTCAGCTTAAAATAATTTGTTACCCTGCTGCCTTAAAATTTTAAGTTCAGTCAACTAAAATAAGTTTAGTCAACTTGGAATGTTAAGTTTTACTAAGTACCAACTTAGATATTTGTGTTTGCTAAACTTAACAGATGGGTAAGTAACCCAGCTGCCTTAAAATTTTAAGTTGATTCAGCTCAAATATCTAAGTTGTCACTTAGTATAATTTAACATTTCAAGTTTAATAAAATTTTTTTGAGTTGACTGAACCTAAAATTTTAAGGCAGCCAGGTTACAAATTATTTTAAGTTGACTCAACAAATTGGTTTTTACAGTGTAGTCTCTCCTGTTTAGATACAATAAACAAAACGTTTTTAATTTTGGTTAGTTTTTAACAAAAATGTACTTCTTAAAATTAAACAAACAATAATAAAGTTCTTTTATAATGTGAGTACTTAAAAAAAAAATACTAACAAATTATAATTCAACTTTAAAACAATCACTGTATTTTTTGTATAGTGATAACCATAACATTTTATTTGAAGATTTAACATTTGTAGATTGTCTAAAGCAAAAGAGCTCATTGTATTTAAGTTTTCAGAAGTTTTGGGGATGTACAGTGGTATCAGAATCAGGGCTCCAGACTGCGACTAAAACGGTTGCATTTGCGACCAAAACTTTTAATTTGCGTGTGAAGTTTTTGCTGAGGCCGCACTGGTGACTATATTATTTACACTTTAAAATTTTAAGTACTGCCTTTTTTCCTGATTGTTTTGCGATCACATCTTTTGTATGTTCACGTATTACTGACAGGATGCGCATCAAGTTTTAGTAGAAAAAAGACTTTCAAACAGTCATCTCTGCCAAACAGCCGCGTTGATGGCACACATGCTAGACGCAGCTCCAGTTGTGCAGCATGAGAGAGATTGAAAATGACAGAGGTGTGTGAGGTAGTGTCTATTTCGTGCACAACTTGAACAAACTACATCAGGTAAAGCTGTCAGCTATGTGAATATTGGCAATATCGTTAACAATTCGTTTATAATCAATAATATGGCTTCCTAGTAATCGCAGTAAGCTTTGTGCTTTGTTACTTTCTAATAAACAAAGTATCAGCTTTAAAATGATGGCTAATTCATAACGAAATCAAACAATAAATACAGTTTTGGCGCTCTTTAACGTGGCAGGCGCGATCGCTTTGGCGCCTCAGTTCAAGCGACGAGTGAACCCATTATATCTTTCTTTTTACTACTATAGTACGAAATGAACATGACTTAAGGTCCTTTCACACGGGACGTGGCAAGTGGTAAAATTGCTGTGCGGCTGCCACCTTCTCTTGTAGTAGAAGCGTTTTTTGCCGTTGAGGCGGTGTTCGCGATGTGATCTCGGGGTGGATTTTGCCATAGTTACAATTGTCAAAGTTAAAATTGGTAATTACCAAAATCAAAATAAAATGTAACGTAAATTTGTGTTTGTGTCATCCTGTCATTAATTATTGTCATTTTCATTTTTTTTCCGTTTGGCACAAGTGGAGTTGTTTTTAAATAGTTGCCTTAAGAGCATAAAAAACAATCTTTTCCTCCATTTTCAGCTGTCCGTTATAAGTTTAGTTAAATGTTCTATGATTGGTTGTTAATAATCCGTTCACTGATTGGTTAAAGTCGACGCGGCAGCTGCTGCTGCTCACAAAAAGATAAAATATTTTTATCTTAAGCGTTGTGCTCGTGGAAGTGGCAGCATTTTGGGCGCACATGCACCGCTTGCGTGCCGCCTCCGCGCTGCCAGCAAAACCCGCCCGCGGTTTGCCGCTTTCTGCATGTCTCCCATTAAAAATGAACTAGACGCTCGCCAATGGCTCCTTACTCGATTTTGTTGTCTGGAGCCCTGAGAATGGTATCGGAATCGGACAATAATGGGTTAAAATGTAAACATTAGCATTGGGCCGATATATAAAATTATGCCGATATGCCTCACTGATAAAATAAATAACTCACGGTGTGGTCATTCTTCAAGCAAAAAGTTGTGTTTCTGAATAAATAAAGCTATAATTGATCATAAAATCATACTTTTTTACAGCTCTTTTGCTTTAGACCATCTACAAACATTAAAACTTGAAATTGTATAAGTTCACCACTGTATCTGTCTGGAAAAAAGTAGTTATTGCAGTTATTAGTTGACTTGTAGTTATTTTCACAACTTTCCAAATACTCTCATTAAAAAAGAACGTCATAATTGTTTATGTAATTAAACTTACTAACAAGTAAGTTTTTGTTAAAAATAAGACTAAACTAAAAATAATTTGTTTATGATCTCCGCACAGGAGACTTGGTGTTGTTTCGAAACAAAGGAAATATATCGGTATCAACATCGGCTATTGGCAAAAATCCAAAATTGTGCAATCCTAATATATATGTGTATATATATATGTATATATATATATATATATGTGTGTGTGTGTGTGTGTGTGTGTGTGTGTGTATAAACAAAATTTACAAGTGTCACGTTTTTATTCTTGTAAGCAATAGTTTCTTACCTTAAAATCAAAATATACTTGTGATTTTATGACATTAATTACTGCTTTATTTAACCAGAAACGCAATCTAAAGCCCCGTTCACACTACAAGCGACACACAGCGACAAAGCGACGCGATCCCATTCATTTCAATGGAGAGCTGGCGATTTCCGGCGACAAGCGCGACATCGAGCTACAGCGACCGTTGGCGACCGGATGGGGCGTGTTCAGCGACGTGACAAAGTTCAGAATCCCTCAACTTTATGCAAATGAAGAGCGACTTTCGGGAGCGACAGCCAATAGGAAAGAAGACGGTAGAGCTCATGTGATCGTTCTCCTCTCTCAGCCATAGATAAACATACTCAGTGAAAAAAGTAGGCTCTGCTTCTCATTCGTTTTTGTTTGTA
>JAHKKF010510611.1:0-11501 GCA_019740295.1 Labeo calbasu | reverse complement strand
TTTTTTTTTATTATTTTGCACTTTACTAGTTTATTTATTTGAAAATTGTCAAAGGCATTACTTACTGCGTTTTAAACGTCAGAAAGGGTCGTCAGTTCCGACACTCATCATCCCCTAAACGGCGTAACGTAAATTATTTTTTTTTATTTTGCATTTTGCTAGTTTTTTTTTTTTTAATGGTCAAACCGTGTTATTTATTGTGTAAATGTCAGAAAGCACCGTCAGTTGCGGCACTCATTATCCCCTAAACGGTGTTATTTAAATTTACTTGTTTATTTTGCATTTTACTAGATTTTTTTTATTTGAAAACTGTCCAACGGCGTCAACGGTGCTTTAAACCTAATTTAGGCCTTCAGGTTAGGTCAGTATTTGGTCATACCTCAATTAAATTGCTGCTACCACTATTAACTATTACTACTTTTGCTGCGGTTGTTGTTGTTGCTGTTGCTGTTGTTGTTGTTGTTGTTGTTTACAGTTTCTCACTCACCACAAGACAGGAGCGGCTGACTCTTCTTTTTCCATCAATTCCACGAATCCGTGAGTTGCTGGGCTCTAGTAGACACTAATCGCACATCGCTTTGTGTACTCATGGCAGCAGCCGCATCGCTTAATCGCTCGTTTGCAGTATTGAATCGGACATCTTTCTTCACATCTCCATAATCGTAATATAGTGTGCAGTGGAGAGAAGATTCTCCCAGTCATTACCACTTTTCGGCCGATTGACTTCCATTCAGAAAAGCAAACAGGTGCAAAAGTTTGGCGTTTTGCTGCATTGCAGCTTTCAAGCTTCGTGAACTTTGACCTGCAAATTCGTATCACGTGAAACCGTGTGACCAACAGCAGATGGATACGTCACCGCGTGACCTGATGGGAGAAACGAGTCTTTTCGTTTCGAAGCTTCGCATCAATTGAACCAGTTGCTGCGCAAAATGATTCACTAAGCGCTCGAAACACCACACTCTTGTGACGCCTGATGGTCAAACGTGTATGCAAACCCATTGCAAAAGTTTTATAATACATGAAATGCAATAAAAATAAGAAATAACCTTTAAATAAGTGTTTTAAGCATATTTGATATATTTATTATGTCTGTGAGGTATGTATTCGCTGAGTTGTTAAATCGAGGTATAAAGTCCGAATTAGGAGATATAAACTTGCGTTTGTGAGAAAGAAAGATTAGAATTGTGAGAGAAAAAAAAAATGTTACGTAAAAATGTTAATAGTAAAAGGTTTAAATAATATTTCATGATCTAACTATAGGGCTAATACAGTACATCCCCTATGAACAGCATATGTGAATATTATGTAGACCTATTTTTTAAATCAAATTTATACTTTAAAAGTAGAGTAATCATAGCAGTTTTCATCCATAGTATGTACGTTTAAACGTCTGCGTTTAGCTTCAAAAGGCATCTTTGACTACAGTATTCTATAAATAATTATTTGCATTCCGATTTTAACAGCAAAAGGCACAAAAATATTTTGTTTCTCTTATTCAACGGATTTTACCCGTTTACCTCCACTTGTTACCAGTGTTTTTCTGCAACCACTATGCACGCGCAGCTGCACGTGACGTCACTGTGACGTCTACTCAAAATTGGTCTATTCATTTTTGTGAAGCGCTCCTGTTGAGGCGACATCATGTTTGTTTTCTTCATATTCTTTATTTTATAAATAAAAGCACCGTTAACGTTTTGTTAATATTATGAGTGCACACAAATAAAATTAGACCCTTCCCAAAATGCAATAGCCGTCATTTCACCGTCTCGGTTAACTGTAGACCCGATATAGTCCAGCTATGTGTAACCCCCTTCTAGCCCAAATAACCCTGGATTTGGATTCATGACTTGGTCTATATGTAGCCACGATTTAGCTCTGATATGGACAGGCTATGTGTAGTCTGCTTTTAGCCCACTTGGCGAAAACGAGACAATCAGTGGTCTAATTTTAACGGCTTGGCTACAGCCCTATACCAGACCAGCGATGAGCATGGTTCATACACATTATATGATATTTGACTGTTTTTCATTTCATAAATAAAAATGCAATTACAATTCCCAACCGTTAGATGGCAATTGTAGCCCTACAGAGACTTGACTAACTTACTGGCAACGCCAGACTTGAAAGTTAGTAAGAGATCACTGCTGCAAGATCCCGGGACAATCATTTCCGCCGTTTTTAATTTTGTTTTTACACAAGAGAGCACAAAGTTTACTTGTTGGAGAGCAACGGGCAAACAATAAACGATAAAGGACATTCCTACTTGGTCTTGTAAGTATCTGTGTCGTTTTGACTTGTTCACTGTTTATATATATTATTTGTTATCATATGTACAAACCGTACATTTTAGCATAGGGGTTGAGCAGATTGTAGTTGATGGTGATCCGTGACTAGGCCCCATGGTTCGGCACGCATGTGATCAGAGGATTAATTGCAAAATTTAATAGATCATAGAGTTGAAGTTTATCATTTGTAGGTGTTCACAAACTCAAGCGATTTTAAAACAGCGCAAGAGAAGGCGAAAGACCAAACAACAGAACAAACATAGTTTTGACAAAGATAAATCTATATTGATTTATACAGTGAACACACTCAGAAGAGTTGGACAAACTGAGGAGTTTCAACATCTGGAAAAAAGGTTGGAAAATTAATAGCAGCAATGAAAAAAACAAAATTCACCAATGCAACATTTCTTCTCTAAAGCTCTCATCTTTGACAAAGTCAATCATTTGTTTTAACTATTATATTGAATTTATGACTGAACAATGGCTTGTTACATACAGAGAAAGCATAAGCTCATTAAATAGAATATCTTTGTCACTGTACAAGTACAATAAGATTTAGTTTGAAACTTCCAAATTGATACTAAAGCTTAAATATATAAATGACATACAATGGCATGAAATTTTCAATTATAAATGTTTGCAGCAGTATTAAAATAGTGCAGATAGCTCAGATGTGAAATACATCATTAAAATCTAAACAGTACAATCAGAAAACATAATGTAATAAAAATGTAGGGATGAAATAATTATTCCATGTACATTAAAGGTTAATGTGTGTACTGGGCTACGTTTTAGTTACAGCAGCTGTCACTGTGTTGTTATGAAATCAGTTGTGCCAGACAATTTTGTACACTGACGCATAATATACTACCTGCCTGCCATTGGCATGTGTTATTCAGGTGTCAAAGTTGTGCAGAATTGAAGGAAGAAACCTCAAAGAAGGTGCCAGAAGGATGCTGGAAGGTACAGCCTTCAAAACATACCACATTAATCAAATATTGTGGTGTCAATACTCAATAAGTTACAACGCAAATCAGAAATTTTAAAAATAAATTCCTTTTACTGGTTGTTTTGAAATGTCAAACTTTTTCCACAATTAACAACCCTAATCTGTATTATATTTTAGTGTTTTAAAAAATTCTCTCATCCAAATTCAACATGAAGGGGGTGGTCTGTTGCAGAAGGAGGCATTTGAAGAGATTGCACTGTTCTCGGTCATTAGAGGTATGTATACACACAACATTTACCAGAGAGCTTCTTTCTTTTTTTACACACTGAATAGTTGTACACTATATATCTTGTTTTTGTTTTTAGTGTGCATGAAAGCAAAAGAGAATGACTCCCTGTCACAATTAGTGTAATTAAAGTAAAAAAATAAATAAATAAAAACAGTCAAAAAAGCTTTTCTTATTCTATTTTTGTTTCTTATTTGGCAGATGCAGTGATGACCAACTTCCCGGCAGGACTTGAGGAATGCAGTTGGGAAGCATTTTATACAAGAAATAAAACCAATAATTAATAATTTTAAAACTGTTGGTTGTTTTATTTCTTAAAGTAAGTAAGCCAACGAAAGGGTTACTTTTTTTTTTTTTTAACACATTTTAATTTATCCGTAGTGTTTTAATGTTAAGTGTAATAACATGCTCTTGATGATTTTTATCATAATATTTATAGTTAAATATATTGTATTTGTAATATTTTTTTTTTTGTTATTTGTGCATTTGTATCATTTTGTAAGTTGTTAAAAATTTTATTTTTCTTAATAAAAACTGTATATTTAATTTGTTTGAATGGACTGCCTTTTTTATCTATTAGATGTATATTTGTAGGCATTCATTAGCTGTCAATTTAATGACTAGTCTATTCTTGGGCTATGGTTAGACGTCTATTAAATTTTCACTGACAGTCTTGTTTCAGTCTAGACCCATATTCACTGTCTATTAGATGTATACAATACATGTAGTCGTTCAATAGGGGTCTAACTGATGATGTTTAGTCTGTTTTTGGGCTACGGTTAGACGTCTATTAAATTTTCACTGACAGCCCAAATTTTGCCTTGTTTTAGCCTAGACGCCAGGGCTATGTTTGAACGGTTAATAGACGTCTTTTAAACGCAAAATTGCTTTCTGGGTTTATAGTTCCGAATTGTGTATTACTCTCACCTTTATGAGCAAAAACAACGAAATATTTTCAGTGGTTTCCACTGAAAAAAATGCTAGTGATTGTGCTAAAAAAAAACGAAACAAAATATAATCACCTTGCCATTACATAAAAACGGAACCATTTAGTTGAAACAGTAGTGTAAGCTATTTTGGGAGAAGAGGGGAAAAAAGTCGGGCTCGGGTTGGACTCGGGCCGAGAATTCTGATAAGCTGTCGGAGAAGGCCCACGCTGTTAAAGCAGGTTCGCGCTGCGCGCATCACGCTGAAACCGTCTTAACGCGCGCATTTGCTAAAATTAATTCTGCCTTGCTGTCCCTGAACAGTTACACTGCTTGTCCATTGTGTTTCCACAACTTCCACTCCATCATCAGCTTTACTAAAATAACCTAGCTGGGGATTTGACTAAGTACAATGGTGTTTTTTGTTTGTTTGTTTGTTTGTTTTTTGAAGTCAAAAAGTTTACATTTTTACTTATCGAAATTGCGTAGGCTATTTCCAGATTATGCCAGAACAAAGTGAAGACAGGTGAATGCGGACATTAGGTGCAGCGATCACCTGATAAATGCGCGCATGGTCCTTCAAAAGTAAAATGCAAAATAAATGCATTTGAAAGGCATTTGCACTCTATATCGAAAACATATATATGAACGTGCTGTTGCACCTCTATTAACTCTTGAGGCTTATTTTGCGCCATTTATAATCAATTTGATAGGTTGCGTCAAGAAGCTGTAAAAAGCGCTATTACACTCACTAACGTTATGAATCGCATTTGTGCCGAACTCTATGGTAAGCCAAACAACGAACTCCTACAAAGCAATCTCTCTCGATCCATGAACATTTCTCTCAGTTAATATACACAATCTCACTGTTTGAAGAGTCTGTCATAGCAAATCAACACAGACTGTCCTGAATAATTAGGCGAAGCCTCTTCTCATAGGATAAGAAAACGCTGCCTCATGAATAATTATGAGACACCAGCGTGTCATCAATGTAATATAGTCCATTGCCACGTTACAAACGGTGACGTCAGCACAATGTAGATTTTAAACCCGGAAGATGAAAATAGTGCAAAAAGCTCCAAATTAACCACTTTCCTCCAACAATTAAACTTAACAGATGCTAACATTGTCATCTATAATGTGCAACACAAACACCTCTGCTAAAATCTCAGAAAAAGTAGTCCAGGGTTTCATGAACATTTAACCCTGACAGCAGTCCTGCATTATTGCCTGGCCTATTACAGTCAGGCTAAAGCAAGGTTACAGCAACACTAAAATATACTGTAAAATATTCCTGCCAAGTCAAAATTACCCAGAATGCAATATAAATTACAGTAATTTACTGTGATATATAAATGTGGTATTGTACTGTAGGTTTTTACAGTACTGTGCTGCTAAATCTACAGCGATTTCTAACAGTGTAGCACAGGTTTATATTTGTAGCAATAGCCAACAATACATTGTATGGGTCAAAATTCATGTCAAAAATCATTAGGATATTAAGTAAGGATCATGTTCCATAGAGATATATTGCCAATTCCCTACCGTAAATGTATCAAAACTTAATTTCTGATTAGTCATATGCATTGCTAAGAACTTAATTTGGACAACTTTAAAGGCAATTTTCTCAATATTTTGTTTTTTTTTGCACCCTCAGATTTCAGATTTTCAAGTAGTTGTATCTCGGCCAAATATTTTAAAAATGGCCTCTTATGACTGATTTTGTGGTCCAGGGTCACATTTTAGAAAAAAGTATTTATAGACTGTTATATAATTTTGATCTTCACTGTGTATATGTAACGTATGACATGCAGAGAGTGTTCAAACTACACTTCTTTTTAGCCAATATATGAATTGTTTTATAATATATAATGCAAAACATACTTTTAAGTATTAAATCCTAATACAGTTTGGCCAGTGTATTTGTCTGTCTTCATGCATGTTTGTGTGAGTGTATGTTAGCATGTGTTGTGTGAGAGTTCCCAGATGGCCCCAACCTCTTGTTAGAAATGGCCAGTGGCCCAGCTGGGCTAGCATAGATGCTTTGCGGGTGTGCAGAGAAGTGATAGACACACACCAGTGGCTGCAAGTGTTGCAGAACTCGAGAGGAATGAGAGAACAGGATAAAAAGGTAACTCTCCACACCGAACACCACCCTGAAAATACTCACAGCACCATGTATTTCCACCATTCATCATACCTAAGCAAACGTTGCAAAAAACATCTATGAAAACTACACTTACTCCACGCGGCGTCCGGCTACTGTGGCTGGGATGATAAATTGAACATATGTATTGCAATAAATCTGCTCAAATGACTTTTTCTGGGCTGATTTTCTGTCTAATGTAGATCGAAATGGAAAGTGAACGAATTGTGCTTCATTTCCTGAATACTGAATGGTTGTCATTTAGTTTGTGTGCTAATATTTGCCTAAATAAATAGTCCTTAAAGAGACAGTTCACCCAAAAATGAAAATTGTGTTATCATTTATTCACCCTTCAAACCTGTTTGACTTACTTTTTTTTAAAGGTAGAAGTTCCCTTTAGAACATAAATTTACAGATAATTTACTCACCCCCTTGTCATCCAAGATGTTTATGTCTTTCTTTCTTCAGTCATAAAGTAATTGTTTTTTGAAGAAAAAATTTCAGTATTTCTCTCCATATAGTGGAGTTCTATGGTGCCCCTCAGTTTGATTCTCCAAAATGCAGTTTAAATGCAGCTTCAAAGGGTCCTAAACGACCCCGGCCGAAGAAAAATGGTCTTATCTAGCAAAACAATTGGTTATTTTTGTCAGAAAAAGGTAAAACAGCGATGTAGGACAATTTTGAAGTTGGAGGAGAAACTCAGAAGTTTTTCAACCTTCCCTAACTTCATTGAACCGGAATACACAGAGTACACATAGAGCTAGACAAGAAGAGCATTTGATGCTAAAAAGAATATAAACTGTATTTTTTTTTTTAGAAAAGAAATGATCGTTTCGCTAGATAAGACCCTTCTTCCTCAGCTGAGATCGTTTAGAGCCCTTTGAAGCTGCGTTTAAACTGCATTTTGGAAGTTCAAACTCGCGGGCACCATAGACGTCCACTATATGGAGAGAAATCCTGAAAATTTTTCCTCAAAACACATAATTTCTTTATGTTTAATTTCTTTGCACTATGTTTTTTGGTTCCGAACCATGGTACGTTTATCCCTGTAAACAAGTAACGAATATAAAAGAGCAGAGGGCAAAATGGATGGATAACACTGCTTGCTCGTCTTACTTTTGTACTTTGGATTTTGACCATCACAGCATGCCACATGAGTCTATTTGTCACAAATGTAATGCAAAGGTTCAAAAGAACGTGGGAGTCAGTTTCTGCTGAAGGCGAGTGAAAATGAGATATACATTCTCTCTGCTTGCAGTGCATCAGTCATACTTGTCAGGAGAGAGAGTGAGGAAACACAAATAGGTTTGATCAATTGTTATGTCATCAATAGCGGTTCACTTCCGTGATTTAGTACGACTGTGTTCACATCAGAAACAAACTGTACTAGAGTTCACATGAATGTGGGCTTTTTAGTCTGACTTCAGTACAATCTGCTGAAGTTCAGAAAACAGCGTTCACATTATCGAAAAAATCAAACTGTGATTCAAAATAAATCAGAATGCACACCGAAAGTGCTAGTGTGAAAGAACATTGATTCCAAACAATATCGGACCCCACTGACTTTCATTGTATGGACAAAAATATCTTCTTTTCCACAGAAGAAAATAAGTCGCAGGTTTAAAGGTGAGTTTAAAACAAATTTCTTTTCTTTTTTTATTGGACTATCTCTTTAAAGGTGCCTATGTGATTAAATAATAGTAAAAACATTCACATACACACTTTGTGGGCAGATAAATGTTGCGTAATGAACCATGGCTCATTTGCTTACTCCCTGCACGACCACATTAGATTAGGCAAAAAAGCTTGTTCCGGTGCCGTGGTGGTAGTTACAGTAAAAATATTTGATATATCTTTTTTCCCCAGCATTCTGTTCCACTGTAATGTGACTGATGACATTGGCAAAAGCAGCAGGCTCGAGATAGAGAGTGCACAGAATGTAGATGAATGTGAACGGGAAATGTGTGCAGTGCGTGTGTGTGGGAGAGAGAGAGAGAGAGAGAGAGAGAGAGGGAGAGAGAGAGAACGGCATGGAGTCGCTGCATGGATTTAATGCTAGTATCCATCACCCTCTACACAAAGTATGTGGGGGAGTGTATGGGGCTTTAAGAGGTTATTACACACGCTCTTTCCCACTGTAGGGACCAAACACACTCGGAGTCCAACCTCCAGCAAAGATGGATCACACCGACTTATCTCGTCTGAAATAAAAACCAAACAAGCACTTCATCTTCCAACATAAAACCAAAACCATGCTGCGCACAGTAAAACCCAATGCCGGTCACCATGCGGTGCAGGAAGCAATACATCTGCTCTGCTGTAAATACAGTAGCTGTATCTCGAATGTGTGACCGAGGTATAGAGGGATGTATGAAATGTGTGGGCTGATGTATCTTGATGCTTTTCATGCAAATATCCATTTTTATTGCTGAGATTCACAACATATCCATTCCAGCTATCAGACAACTTTTACATTTTTCAGTACTTGCAGATACAGATATTTAATTGTGCATCCTAATTTCTCAGTTTTTTTTACATCAAATTAACAATTTAATAAATGTAATCCGACTTTATATTAGGCGGCCTTAACTACTATGTACTTACATTTAAATTAATAATTTGATACAATGCACTTATTGTGTTACGTGCATGCTATTACATTGTACTTATATTTTAAGAAATACAGTGGCATGCGGAAGTTTGGGAAACCCTTGCAGAATCTGTGAAAATGTGAATATTTTTAACAAAATAAGAGAGATCATATAAAATGCATGTTATTTTTTCATAGTCCTGAGTAAGATATTTTACATAAAGGATGTTTACATATAGTCCACAAGGCAAAAAATAGCTGAAATGAATAAAATAACCACCTTCAAAAGTTTGGGAACCCTAGTTCTTAATACTGTATGTGGTTACCTGGATAATCTACAACTGTTTTTTTTTTTTTTTTTGTGATGGTTGTTCATGAGTCCTTGTTTGTTCTGAACAGTTAAACTAAGCACTGTTCTTTAGAAAAATCCTCCAGGTCCTGCAGATTCTTCAGTTTTCTAGCATCTTTTGCATATTTGAACGCTTTCCAGCTGTGACTGTATGATTTTGAGATCCATCTTTTCACACTGAGGACAATTGAGGGACTCAAACACAACTATTAAAAAAAGGTTCAAACATTCACTGATGCTCCAGAAGGAAGCACGATGCATTAAGAGCCGGGGGTGAAAACTTTTGGTATTTGAAAATCAAGGTTAACTGTACTTAATTTGTCTTCCAGGAAACATTGCAGAAACATGCAGCTTCTGTTCCTTATGAAGGACAGTACTAAATAGAAAAATAGAAATAGAAAAAATTATATGTCAACAAAATAAGAATAATTTGGACATCTCATCCTGTTCAAAAGTTTTCACCCCCAGCTATATATATATATATATAGCCTAAATATAATTTTGCTATACAAATTTCTACATTTATTATTTATTTAAAGCACATTATAATGTTGCATTGCCTAAAATCAATTTATCATTTAAAATTACTTATTCATTCATTCATTCATTCATTCATTCATTTACCTTTTTTTGTAATTTCTTTTGATTTATAAAAGTCTATAAAAGGTCTATAAAATTTTAATCTTTCCATTTATATGTTATCGACTGTAACATCACGCCTATTTGCGTATCGTATCTGCCAGAACTAATACTCACTTTATCTTTTTTTCATATTGCACATTGTAATGTTGTGATGCCTACAAGTTTTATTTTGGTATCACTGAGATATTTTAATTTTGATAAATATTTTGAATCAGTTTATATATATATATATATATATATATATTATATACATTTGTTTTGTATTTTAATTTTAAAGTCTTCGTAATTTTTTCTAGTTTTGTTAGCTGAAATATTTTTTTTTTTTATATATATATATATATATATTATGTTTGTTAACGTATTTCAAACATTTTTTTAATGGTTTTAATGTTAGTTTCAGTTTTAGTAAACTATAATATCTCTAAAGTCTACATTCACTTGTTGCATGTGAAACTATTCATTTCTGAAATAGCTTTCTTTATAATTAAAATTCCATACTATTTTTCAGCCATAACATTTATCCACTTATCATTATCGGCCACAATCTACATAAAAGCTTCCTTTATTGTAATTGCACTTAGTGAACTGCATATTGTGATATTTATTTAATATAAAAAGCTGCAATTTATGTAGGCTTAATATGTTAGTGTTTGAATTGTGCATGAGCAAAGTTGCATGAAACAACAAAAATGCACCTGGAGAGCAATAGCGAGTGAGTGATTGAGTGTGTGTTAAAAATCAGTGTGAGTTAGATGCTTTCTTCTCTCCTCTGGCCAGTTCTCTCCCATGAGCAACACAAGTCAACAGAGCTGTTGCTATGGCAGCAAAGGTGAAACACAGTGGTGCTGGTTGTTGGTGATTGTGTGTGTGTGTGTGTGTATGTGAGAAATCGATGGCTCACTGCTCTCTGCCTCTCAAATTCTCCTTTGGCTGATCTCTCAGCCTGTAAATCCCATGCGTACTGGCTGGCCTCACCCTTATCCACACACGCACCCCCAGACGAGCGCTGGTTGGAAGACCAGATTATAGAGATTTACCGGCCATTTGTAACATTTTTTTTGGATTCCTTATGTGCGAATTTACTAGTAAGTTACCTTTACAAACGTAAATAAGTATAATATAAAAATTGCAGTCATAAATTGTGATTTTTTTTTTTCATACAGGTTTATATATGAACACTTTTACTGTTTATTGAGGTGTTTATATAAATAATAAATATTAAAATTCTATACTATTTTGTCTGCATAATTTAACTTTCAATTTAATCAATTGTTTTAAATGTTATAAATATAAATAAATTCAGACATCACAACATATGTGCAGTACGG
>JAHKKF010510610.1:0-18256 GCA_019740295.1 Labeo calbasu | reverse complement strand
AAAAAAAAAAAAAGTATCAGAATTGCAAGATATAAACTCACAATTGCAAAAACAAGTCTGAATTATGTGATAAAAAGTTGTAATTACCTTTTTTCTCTGAATTCTGAGGAAAAAGTCAGAAACCTTTTGTTTTCTCAAAATTCTGAGGAAAAAGTCAGAACTGCAAGATATAAGCTCACAATTGCAAGAAGAAAAGTTAATATTGTAAGATAGAAACTTACCATTGCAACAACCTTTTGTTTTCTCAAAAAAAAAAAAAGTCAGAATGGCAAGATTTAAACTCACAGTTGCAAGGAAAAAAGTCAATATTGTAAGATATGAAATCGCAATTGCAAGAAAAAAAAGTCAATATTTTAAGATATGAACTCGCAATTGCAACACGAAAAGTAAAAGGCAAAAAAATAATATTTTGATAAAAATTCGTAATTAACCTTTTCTCTGAATTCTAAGAAAAAAGTCCGAATTGCAAGAAGAAAATTGTAAGAATTGTAAGATATAAACTCAGATTTGCAAGAAAAAAGTCAGAATTCTGAGAGAAAAATTAGCAATAACCTTTTTTTCTCAGAATTATGAGAAAAAAAAGTTATAATTGCGAGATATAAACTCACAGTTGCAGGAAGAAAGGTCAAATTTTTAAGATATAAACTCACAATTGCAAGGAAATATGAGATACAAAGTTGTAATACTCTTTTTTTCTCCAAATTCTGAGAAAAAAGATTAAATTGCAAAAAGAAAAAGAAAAAAGAATTGTAAGATATGAACTTTTGTTTTCTCAAAATTCTGAGGAAAAAAAGTCATGATTGCAAGATATAAACTCACAATTGGAAGAAAAGTCAATATTGTAAAATATAAACTCACAATTGCAAGGGAAAAAGTCTGAATTATGAGATAAAAAGTTGAAATGACATTTTTTTCCTCAAAATTCCTCAAAAGTCAGAATTGCAAGAAAAAAAGTCTGAATTGTGTGATAAAGTCATAATCACTATTTTTCTCTGAATTATGGGGGGGAAAATTAAATATCAAAAAGAGAATTGTAAGATATAAACTCAGTTGAAAGAAGAAAACTAAACATTGTAAGATGAAAACACAATAGACAAACACAATTGCAAGGGGGGAAAGTAGGAAATATGAGATGAAAAAGTTGTAATTACCTTTTTTCTCCAAATTCTGAGAAAAAGTCAGATATAAAGATATAAACTCACAATTGCAAAAAAAAAAAATAAATTAATTAATTAAAAAAAAGGTCTGCATTATAACATTTAAAATTGTAATTACCTGTAGTTTTCTATCCTTAGGAAAAATCAGAATTGCAAAAAGAAAAGTGTTTAAGATATGAACTCACAATTAAAAGAAAAAAAATGTCTGAATTATGAGGCAAAAAGTTGTAATTAACTTTTTATCCAAATTCTTAGAAAAAAAATAAAATTGCTAGAAAAAAGTATGATTTGTGAGAGAATAAGTTCTGAGAATCTGAGAAAAAAATCTAAATTACTCATATAAATTCACAATTGCAAGAAAAAAATATGATTTAGCAGAGAAAAGATACAGTATAAACTCACAATTGCAGGAAGAAAATGTAAACATTATAAGATACAAAGGTCAGAATTGTGAAATATAAAAAGTTTATAGTTATAACATTTGAAGTTGTAATTACCTATTGTCCCCTTCAAATTATTAGAAAAAGTCAGAATTACAAAAAGAAAAGTCAATATTTAAAGATTTAAATTCACAATGACAAGAATAGATAAAGTTATAATTACCCTTTTCTCCAAATTCTTAGAAAAAAAAGTCAGAATTGCAGGATATAAACTGAATTGTGAAATAAAAAGTTGCAATAACCTTCTATTTTCCCAGAATTAAGAATCGGAAGATACAAACTCAAAATTGTCTGAATTGTGAGATAAAACATGACAATTATATTCTGTGAAAGAAAAAGGGTCTTCCAAAGTTCATTGCTGTTCTTTTATGAAATTTCCTAGCAATTTCTGTGTAAAAATAGTTTCTACACCACTTCTTTTTTTTTTTGGAGCATAGTCAATAGTCTCTCCGTCCTGCCAAAACATGTTCAGAAACCTACATAAGAACCAGGTGAAGGGGTCTTAACTTTAGCAGACGGTTGCCTGGCAACTTAATCATTAGACTGTCTTCAAAGCTTTCATCAGGAGTCTGGAATTATGTATTGTTAAACACAGTTGTCAAGCGATACAGGATGCTCTTTGATTTGCGAGTCCTCAGAAGCCTCTATATCCTTTTTATGGACGCAATAATAGCAGATCATCTCGCTTGCCTTCGGGCTGGCAAATATTTGATTGCTTTTTGGCAATGTTTTCTGGCTAATGAACACAGCAAATAAGATTGTCGCAGGATTAAAGTTTTAGTCTACATTTAAACTTGATAACCACTTTAATCTCCTTGTGCTCCAAGAACACTGCGAATCATCCAAATGTAAATGTTTTATTGCCACGCATTTTAAACTTCTCCGTGGTGTTTGAGTTGAGTCACAGACACAGTATGTCATTCATGGACTTTAATACTCTGCTTTCATGCAGGCAATTGCATATCATATTGGACTAGCCGTTCGCTCTTTTTTTTCCTCTCCCTTGCCTAGCTGCATAGCAGCTCTCTATTACAAGTAGGGCATTATATCCAAGTCATTATACTTTCTGATGCTAAAAAACAGGCCTCCTCCCAAAGCAGCATTGCACCATAGCAAGTACAATTAAATCCTTTACTCTGTAAAGCTGTAAATAACTCTGGGTTTCCTTTTTTTTTACTATGTTGAAGTTTATTGGAATATTTAAATGTGGTATATTAATATAACATGCATTGTAAACTATTGCAATTTTTCACTAACGCTAGATTTTGCCTGTCCTTAAAGGAGAAGTCCACTTCCAGAACAAAAATGACAGATAATGTACTCACCCCCTTGTCATCCAAGATGTTCATGTCTTTCTTTCCTCAGTCGTAAAGAAATTGTTTTTTGAGAAAAGCATTTCAGCATTTTTCTCCATATAATGGACTTCTATAGTGCCCCGAATTTGAACTTCCAAAATGCGGCTTCAAACGATCCCAAATGCAGTTGTAAACAATCCCAGCTGAGGAAGAAGGGTCTTATCTACTGATACAATTGGTTATTTTCATAAAAATAAAAACACTTAATATACTTTTTTAAGTCTCGTCTTCTCCTGCTCTTCCTGACCTTTTTTCCGGGTCATGACAGTTAGGGTATGTCGAAAAACTCCCATCTCATGTTTTCCCTCAACTTCAAAATCTACCTATATCCCTCTTTTACCTTTTTTGTTAAGGGTGTTTGATCTTCTTTGCATGTCACTTTGTAAAGACTAGGTCGGAACTTCTGCAGCGATGTAGGATGATTTTGAAATGATTTTTGAAGTTGAGGGAGAAAATACCATTGGAGTTTTTCGACATACCCTAACTGTCTTGAGCCAGAATACACAGAGTTCAGGGAGAGCAAGACAAGACGAGCATTTGAGATTAAAAAGTATTTAAATTGTATTTTTTTAATGAAAATAACCGATCGTTTTGCTAGATAAGACCCTTCTTCCTCGGCTGGGATCGTTTGAAGCTGCATTTAAACTGCATTTTGGATGTTCAAAGTCGGGGCACCATATCAGTCCATTATATGGAGAAAAATCCTGAAATGTTTTCCTCAAAAAACTATTTTTTTACGACCGAAGAAAGAAAGACATGAACATCTTGGATGACAAGGGGGTGAGTACATTATCTGTAAACAGTGTTGGGGAAAGTGAAAAAGTAACTAATTACGTTACTTAGTTACTTTTATGGAAAGTAATGCGTTACGTTACTTTTGCGTTACTTTTGCATTACTTTTTAAATCTGGGCAGGACTTGCTTCTTTGTTTTTAATATAAAACAATTCTAATGTAAAAGCCCTTTTACACCAAAGGTGAAATGAATTTACCTCAGGATGAAAGAAAAGTACATTTATGAAGGAGATCACCCTTCAGCTATTAAAAAAAATGAAGCACAAATGTTAGTTTATCCAAAGTAATTTTTGCTTATTAGCATGGTTGAATTGCATCATCGAAGCAGCAAAGACACTGGTTAATAAAATGGGATTAAATACATAAAGCAAAACATTTGTTTTATTTAACATATTTAATTTTTGCAGGGTTGCATCATATTCTGAGTTTGCATTTCACTGTATTTATTCATTCTGAGGAATACTGAATCTTTTTTGTTGTGAGTGAGATGAATTAATGCATGTTCACATTTAGTCTTGAATACAGTAACATCATGTTTACTCCCAATTTCCAGACTGTAGACTTGTTAGTCAATAAAGAGGGAAAAAGTAACTGCCGTTACTTATTTGAAAAAGTAACTCAGATATTTTCTTAGAAATTCAAAAGTAATGCGTTACTTTACTAGTTACTTAAAAAAAAGTAATATTATTACGTAACTTGCGTTACTTATAATGCATTACCCCCAACACTGTCTGTAAATTGTTGTTCTGGAAGTGGACATACAGCGCAACAGCGCTCAAGGCGACCCGAGTTCGAATCCCAAATCGTGGTCCTTCGCCGATCCCGCTCTCCTCTCTCTTCACCCAATGCTTTCCTGCCTGCTCTACACTGTCCTAAAGGCATAAAAAACCCATGAATAAATCTTAAATATATATATATATATATATATATAGAAAATTTTTTATATAACATGAGCCAGTCACAGAAAAAGTCCAGCACATCAATAATAAAAACACAGATGGCAGATGACAAAACTATAGTGTGCTTATAAAAAGAACATTATCTCCTATTGGTTTAGACTAATAAAGCTAGGCTATTCATCATTACAGTTATTGGTGTGAATAGGCTTTATTCGGTTATTAATGCCCGTTCACAAGGACGATAACTATAATTATCAGAACCACAAACCTGTCATTGTTCTGATTGGGTGAGAATGTCCACACCACAAGGATGCGGAGGAATTTCTGTGAATTTGTTTTGAATGTTTTTTTTTTTCAGCTGATGAATGATAGCTAAAAACATCGACAGCCAATCAGAATCCAAATTAAGGAGCTCAAGCGTAACTGCAGTGTGCTGTTTTTATAAATAGAACATTATCGCCCATGTGTGTCACTGCAAATATAGGCCTAGATATTGTTATCTTTATGGTTATTCTTGGCATGAACAGGACGTTAATTATATTTAGTTATTTCATAACTCAATGGAATAGCCTGCATGATTAAAATGATGATAATGAAATGAGTTTCAGGTGTTGAGCACAAAAAAAACAATAATAATAATAATAAATAAAAATGTTTTGAAGAATGTAAACAAACAGATGACTTTCATAGACTTACAGTATGGAGAAAATAGGCTACTATGTAAGTCAATGGCTAACATCAACTGTTTGGTTATCAACATTCTTAAGAATCACCTTTTGTGTTCAACAGAAAAAAGAAAAAATTTCAGGGAGTGTAAATAATCACAGAAATTTCATTTTTTGGGTGAGCTGTCGCTTTAATTCTGAAGAGTAAATGTGACTCTGGACCACAAAACCAGTCTTAAGTAGCACGGGTATACAGTAGTCAACATTTGTAGTGGATCGAAAAATTAATCAAAGATATTCTAAGACAAGAAAGGGTATTGTTTTTTTGTTTTAGGACAACTTTGATGAAAGGTTTTGATTTTCTTCAAATGTTGACTACTATATTTGTAGCAATAGCCAAAAATACACTGTGGGGCAAAATGATCAATTTTTCTTTTATGCAAAAAATCATTAGGATATTAGGTAAAGATCATGTTCCATGAAGATATTTTGTACATTCCTATCATAAATATATCAAAACTTAATTTTTAATTAGTAATATGCATTGCTAAGAACTTCATTTGGACAACTTTAAAGGTGATTTTCTCAATATTTTGATTATTTATTTATTTATTTTTTGCACCCTCAGATTCCAGATTTTCTAATCGTTGCATCTCGGCCAAACATTGTCCTATCTTAACAAACCATACATCAATGGAAAGCTTTTAGGTGATGTATTAATCTCAGTTTCTACAAATTGACCCTTATGACTGGTTTTGTGGCCCTGGGTCACAAATTGTGTTATTCAGCAGTTTGATTTTTGGTCCATTCCACTGAATGAACAAATTTCTTCATTTTCCCCTCAGGCAGGAGTTTGTTTTGAAGAAATAATTGGTTTCATGGTCAAAAAAAAAATTATATTTACCATAAAAAAAAAACAAAAATCACTATTTATCTACACAAGGTTTATTTTTCTGAAGTACACCAACCCATTTTTCATTTTAAAGGCAACTCAAACCTCATGCTTACCAATTTTCTATGATGCACTTTATTAAAAAAATCGATAAATGGACCAAACCTAATTTAAAAAATAGTGGTTTATTTATTTATTTTTTAATTTTTAAAGAAAAGAAAACAATTTAGTAACAGGAATGAAACTGGGTAACAGGAATGAGTATCCACTATATGTGTATATAAGTGACTGTGATGGAGTGTTGGTTAAAACTAATAAACTTAGCTACTAATGCCTTTTCAGTTTTTTTGTGGATATTGTTTTCTTACAGCACAGATCACACTCAAACGCCATTCCATCTATGGGCCTAATATATAATTGCCACAGGACAGAAATTGCAAGTACAATTTCTGTCATACTTGCAGGAATATAATATAAAGCTACAAGGCAGGAACAACCATTCATTTTCTTTGGGCAAAACCATTTTCTCAGTGTGGATAAAAGGCCAAATGTATCTATATTAATATGGATGTAGCCTAAGATCTACATTAATAAATCAGATGACACTACTTACTCCTGTTACTCAGTTAATGAGTACAGCATATATGAGTAACATGACTGAGTAACATGATTAAAATTTTTGGATAACATTAGCAAATACATATAATATAGCCACATGGAGTACATACTAATATTATGAGGATACTCAAAAGAGAAAATTATAGGGATTCAACAAAGATTTGTTTTGTTTATTTTAAGTAATATCTAAGAAATATGTTAGGTAACAGTTAATATTAAGCCTCCCATTCATCATCGCAATAGGCCTATCATAAAATAATACAGAAAAGAAAATTACACCACATCCTTTAGGTCGTTTCATTGCCTTAAGAAGTTTCAGATGTTGTAATATGTTGAAATGTCACAGTTTTTAGAGGGGGAAATGTGTTAGGGTAACAGGACTGAGAGAAAACCTGGGGATGGACCAAATTGTGTATTTTATCTAAAATATTATAGATTTATTTTGAAATAAATGTATTTAAAGCCCAGATAGGATATGGAGGTATGTAAAAATGCAAAAAAAAATGATTTCTGAAGGATTTTGAACATATTTTGTCAATGTTATATTTTAAATTTACATATAGATTGATGTGCAGGACACTTTGGTTAATACTAAAATGTATCTTAGTTAATTTTCATGTATTTTTGTAAACATAGGCACCCATTCGTAGGGCCCTATGATTTCTGCGATGCGGAAAACGCGGACAGAATCGCGGAATCCAGTCATAAAAACAGAATAACACGGAATGTCATGGAATTTGTCAAAGTTTGAATTAATTAATCAAAAGTAGGTCATTACACTTAAATTAAACCGCAATATGGACTAGTATCTGTAAATATTACGCTGCAAAAATACCATTTAAATGTGAAATGTTCTGCATGTCTCTGTTTTAATGAATGGAAAGCGGTTTTTGTTTACACACACTGACGAGCGTGAGGCATTTGACCGTTCCATTTTAGTAAAACTAGCATCATATCATATACACACAGAAATGTGAGGGTAGACACGGCAACCCATCAAAATAAAAGTCGGTTTAACTTGGTGACATTGTGCCAGAAATTACTTCTATTACTACTACTATTACTACTAAAATGAAACAAACATAATTTTTTAGGGTATAATCACACAACATTTCTTCTGTGTTTTAATTTTAATAGTAAATTCCCCTTTTTTGCCAAAAAAAAAAAGTTTGCTTAAGTTTCAGTAATTAAAAGATAAATGAAATTAATGTTTTATGCCTTCATTTCATAACCAGAATTTTTTTAATACACAACACAGAATTTCTGAGGGTAAAAAAACTTTCATAAGGCTATTTTATGATTAAATTTGAATAAATGAAGTATGCATTCAAATAATTAGACATGCTAGAACATAATTTGATAACAATAAAACATATGGTGAGAAAAAATAAAACATTTCATAGGGCCCTAAACATGTCATTTTTGTTAAACCTTTATTTAATTGATGTGAAATTGTATAAGTTTCATGATTTTAATTAATTAGACATGCTCTTTGATTAATAAAATGTAATTTAACCATTAAAAAGGAGCTGATAAAAATTAAAACGAAAAAAATGGAATTTGGAAAAAAATAAAGAGGAAGTTGGGAAAAATGGATTTCATAGGGGCCTACATTCGGTGGAATAGCCCATTTCCATGGCTTAATCAATCTTATTTTTTATTAGCGAGAGCTTCAAGATAATAGGCTACACTCTTAAAAACTGAAGGTTCTTTACTGGAACCTTTTTCGACTATAAAGAACCTTTTCTGCTTTTAAAGGTTCCATGGACATTCAAAGTTCTTCATATATGAAGAAACCTGAACATACATGGAACCTTTTAGATTTTTAAAATGTTCTTTAGAATTGTTCTTTTAGGAATGGTTCCCTGAAAGGTTCTTTGGGGAGCCAAAAATGTTTTTTCTGTGGCATCACTACAAAAATTTAGAACGTTATTTTTAAGAGTGTATACAAAATTATGTTTTAACTTAAATCAATATTTCATGCTGACACAAGGCTAATTATTTATTCGGTGAGCATATAATAAGCTTGGTATTGTACATTCAATTATAGGAATAATGTGTGTGTTTTTTTTGTTGTTGTTGTTTTTTTTTTGGCGTTGTTTTATTAATTTATTTTATTATTATAAACTACAACAAACATATACAATTATAACAAGACATCCAAATAACAAAATAAATAAATAAAAAAATTACAATTTACATTTTAGATATAAATATACAAAAAAGATACACTTTGGCAAAAATACAAGATAAATACAATTGTCAATATTCCAAATGACAATGTATATAATTTCACTTTTCAATCAACTTTAACTCTTTAGCAAATACAATTGTATCTTTAGATTTTTTACTGTCGATATATTGAAGAGAATCCATATATGCATGGAAATCGATCATAAAAACCTTTAAACAAGGTTTAGAATTATTTCTTCTACTTTTATGAATATTTTACTTTTATGATACTTTCCAAATAAAATCATCAGATTCACCATAAAGTTAACAGATATACTTTTTGATTCAAAATATATGAATACATCTTTTGAGGTCAAATCACAACTATAACCAGTTTTCTCCTGGACGTACAAAGATAAATCTTCCCAAAACTTTTTTGAATGATCGCATTCATAAAACAGATGTACCAATTTTTCTGGTTTAACCAAACAAAATGAACAGTTTTCATCAATACCCATAAATTTTGACAGAATATAATTACTCACATAAATATTATGTAGGATTTTTAAATGTAATTCCTTAAGTTTATTCAATATACGAGATCGAAATGGGAGTCACCAAGCTTTTTCCACACAATATCTGTAAAGAAAACATTCCAGAAAAATTTCCCTCTAGGCTTTAATGCTCTAATGTGTAATAATGTGTAAAAATGAATAAAAAATCAGTAGTTACACTAAAGGCACTAATGTAAATTGTGACCTCTGGTGGTATCGTACGCTACTGTAGTAGCCTAAGAGCCGGTCCAAAACGATTGCTGAACTTCTCAGGGTGATAAAAAGAAAAATAGTTAAGGGCTCCCACTTAACGCACTGTAAATTCAAATTACGTTCTACAAACTGGAGCGCCCCTATCATCATCAATGAAGCTGTCCATGCGCGCGCGCGCTCTTGCGGTGCAGACAGGCTCGTTGGTTCAATGGGACGCTCTGGTCTTGTTGCGTCGCGTCGCTCTCAGTGTAGACACGGGGGCGCTCGCTGGCAGCGCGTCTCATTCTGCCGCTCTCTGACCGGAGCGCTTCACACAAACTGCCCAGTGAGTTGGACTCCGCGACACTGCTACACGTCTTCAACGGCTTCGCTCTCACTGTCGTCTGGGAAAGTAGTGGAAGTCACAGGCTCTTATTTGCGTACGTTACAGGTTGAGTTCATATAGAAAGCTGCGCTCTTGCGGACTATTTCCCCGTTGCGGACTGTAGAGATATTGGGATTACTACACGTCACATATTTCACAGAACTCACTGACTCTTTGCTTCTTCTTAACACCTATATGATAAAGAGGAATATTGTGGCACTTCATTTGGTAAGTAACTCTTTATGCTTTCCTCCTTTACGCGACTACGTTTGGTTAATGCAAACAGGCAGTTTCTGTGTAATACATTGATACGAGAGCAAGTGTATGTTTCCTAAGAAATATTTCTGCTCGACGCATAAACTGTTAAACATTCTGACTCGGTTTTATTTAGATCTCATTTTAGATCTTTTTCTCTCTCACATCACTTTTCTCATTAATGAGGGAAATATTGTCGAAATCATTATTACCTCAACGTACATATGCTTTCATGTCTGTTTTGTGGAACTTTTGCTGATGAAATCATATTTACCGCGTGGTGGTGCTGCCTCAGAGTAGTTTACAGTCTGAAGGAGACGTAGCTTTTGACAGCAATAAACGTTTCACGTCTTATTTTAGTATCTTTACGCTTTGTTTGTTAGTAGAAGCTATATATAACTAGTCTGCATTGCTAGAATATTCTTTGTTACTGGCGGATTTTTCAGTTAATTTCTGTTATTTTTCTTTTTTAAATCCAAAACAATCGTTCTAGTTTTAAAGAATGGATTAAAATATATTTAAACTTTGTATTGCGTATTAATTACTTCTTGCTAATTTGTAAAAAATGAACTGAGCCAGAATTTTATCACAGGCATTGTTTATGCAATTTATTATCCCCAACCAAGAGGACTTAACTTTTATACAATAAATATATTGAACTATAAAACTTAATAAACGTATTTTAACATAATATTAAAATATGTAAATAGCCAGCATGACAGAAACCATCTAAAACCAGCTGTTATTCATGCATTATAACAAAGTTGTGCATGTTTGTAATTCAGTATGCGTTCATGTCTGGGTTTTTTTTTTGGTAGCTGATTTACATTTTTTCTGGTTTACCAGAAGTATTTTTCTTTACTGTTTGATTTTCTGTTTTCATCATAACACTTTACAGTAAGGTGTCATTTGTTAACATTAGTTAATATATTAACTAACATGAACGAACAATGAACAATACATTTACTACACTATTTATTGATCTTTAATGTTAGTAAATAAAAATGTTTACAAACACAACTTGTGATTTTAATAATGCATTAGTAAATGCCGAATTAACATTAACTACGATTAATAAATACTGTCAAAGTATTGTTCATTTTTAGTTCACTAATGCAGTTAACTAATGTTAACCAATGAACCTTATTGTAAAGTGTTACTGTTTTCATTTAGATTGGTTAGATGTTGAAGTTTCGTCACTATAATGATGATGTAAGACAAATGAAGACATTTTCAGAATGGCAAAGACTCTTGCGGGATTTTATTAATGACTGGCAGTTATTAATGACTGCTACGTTTGATTGTCTCCTTTTATTTAAAGGACAATCAATCATGAAATGTATTTGTTCCACTTTACCTGATGTCCCACTTTATGTTAACAGCCACTTTAAACCATGACTGATCAAGATTATTCATTCAGTGCTCATATATAAACCTTTCTATATTAGATTTTCCAGTTGTAGTTGCGTCCAAACTGTGTGGTCACACTACGGTTATGAGCAAACATAGTTTAATCTAATAGAGAATGTGTCAGGTCATTAGGCATAATAGCATCAACTTTGGACATTAAAACTTGGACGCGGAGCTGTGCAGCAATTGTCAAATTTTTGAATCCGTCACTGTATGAAATTCTCTGAAAATGGAAATGACCACTTTGAGTAGGTTGGCAAGCAAATGCATTTGCTTAATGACTCCGAAAGTTTGGCATTCCTGAGATCATAGCTCCATTGATCTCTACCATTATGTATTTCACCCATGCTGATTATATGATGACATTCAAGTCCTGGAAGATGTCTAAGTTCCCTTCAGAATTTCTTTACTAGTTGCACTTAAGCATAAGATACTTTTTTAAGCCTAAGCTCTATATAGTGCATGTGTATAGTGTATCACCACCGGCAGGCTTTTGGAAAAGCGTGACCCTGGTCCAGATGGTTAAATTACTTTTAGATCATAGCAGTGCAAGTCCTTTGAGTTCATTCGCCTGCAAAGGCACGGTCGTTAAGGTCCCATAGGACAAAGCGGCTCGGGAATGTAAAGCAAAAAAAAGTGCTGAATTCTATGATGAGATACCTTTGGGCAACGAGAGCGGTTCGAATTACAGCGCAGATTCAATATAGAATCTCAGTGGATGTGTAAAAGCAGTCCTAAACTTGAAAAAAGGCCTGGGGGTCACTGATTTGACCTGAACTCTAAACTCTTTAATACTGTTGTTGTCCTAAAGCAATAATTTGGCCAACATGAGATCATTGAGTTAAGATTCACATATGTCAGCCATTGTGTCGTACACATTTTAGAACGCCCCGTAGATGCTCTAGTAATATGAAGACTGACTTTTTTCCTATTTGTAATCCAAGTTATTAATCCGCCACTGGCTTACATGTGTTACAAAAGCGTCACAGTCTATTGTGAAGTTGTTAGTATGCTGTAGCACCTGCGCAACTTGACAACCCAGAGCGCCTGTTGTTCCACATCCCAAGTTCATTTTACATAATCAGACAAAACACCAAAAGATCTTAAAGGGACAGTTCTGTCACGAAAATTCTGTCATTAATTACTCATGTCGTTCCAAACCCAAGACCATCGTTCATTTTTTTGGAACTCAAATTAAGATATTTCTGATAAAATCCAAGAGCTTTTGACCTTGCATAAACAGTAATGCAACTGAAACGTTTAAGGCATAGAAAGGTAGTAAGAACATAGTCTATGTGACATAAGTGGTTCATGAAGCTACAGAATACTTTTGTGCGCAAAGAAAACAAAAATGATGACTTTATTCAAAAGCGTTTAAAATATATTACAACAGAAAACGGTTATTTTAAATTGCACACAGTTTGTGCATTTGGACTAGGGCTGTCATGATTCCTCCATTCAATTTGAGTACTTGATTGTTACTTAAGTTACGTGTGTACATTTCATAGTAAATGCTGCTCCACACAAACTGTTATCATTTACATGTATGTCAAACTCCATTTCTGCATATTGTTGTGTTTGGGTTTATTATAATGTTCATCTGGAAACATAACATGCATAACATCCATTTCATCGGATTTGTACGGTAAATTACTTATATAGCTGCAAAGCAATTATTTGCGATTAATCGATTCAAAATAAAAGTTTGTTTAAATACTAGGCAAGGCAAAGCAAGGCAAGTTTATTTATATAGCACATTTCATACACAAAGGTAATTCAAAGTGCTTTACATAAAAGGAAGTAGAATAATCATAAAAACAGTAATAAAAACAATAATTCACTAAGAGTCAATAAAATAATCATAAAAACAATAATCAGCAATAAAACAAAAAAATAAAACTTTTAAAATGATTAAAAAAAATTATTTAAAATAAAATATATGTAAAAAAATATATATATAAAATATTAAAAATTATTTAAAATAAACTATATATGTGTGTACTGTGTATATTTATTTTGTACATACAAAAACACAAATTTATGTATAAATTAAAAACAAATAGTTGTATGTATTTGTGTGTAAACACTTGTATATAATTTATATATAAATCTAAATATTTTACATATAAATCTAACATATTTTTCCTTAATATATACATGTATGTGTGTGTATTTATATATACATAACAAATATACACAGTACTACATATAGTATGTAAACATAAACATTTATTTTGAATCGATTAATTGCAACTAATCGATTTGCAGCTCTAATTATTTATAAACCTATGCAAACACAGGAGAATACATCAATATTTTTCTCAATATGCTAACTGTTCATTGTGATTTCAAAATAAAAGTTAAAACCCTCGTTCTGCGTTTACACGTTTTGATATCCACATAGAAATTACAAAATATTATGGCCAATTAAATGGCCAAATATTAAAGATTAAGTGGACATTTGAAATAAATGTTTAGGCAATATTAAAAAAGGATTAGATTAGCACCCGATATAATGCGTAATGTACATTAGCTCTGTTTATAATACATTATGTGCTATTATATATGTATTTTAATTTATTTTAAAGGCTTTTGTTTGCTTATGTTTATTTTTAGTACTATAAAAAAGAATAATTATCTAATTACTCAGTTAATCATCAGAATAATAATCGACCGATTACTCAACTACTGAAATAATCGTTAGTGACAGCCTCCGTTTCGACCCCATTGACTTTCATTGTATGAGGAAAAACATTTATAATAACTTCCCATCTCTTCTAGGGCTGCAACAATTCCTTGATTCTATTCGAGTATTTGATTATTAAAAATCCTTGCCCTTGTTGAGTAACGGGCAAAATACCGGAAGTGGCGCATTCCATATATTAAACACATTTTAAAATCTTAATAAAGCATAACGCTATTAACAATTCACAATTGGTACAATTCAGTTAAATAAAAATATATGTGATATATGTGCAGGTTTAATATATGCGCTTTAATTATTTACATGTGTGTAGGTTATTTTTGTGCATCTCAGAACGGCTCCGTTCACAGAAAATGCTGCTTTACGAACTGTTTTCATTTACATATGTGGAGTGTCTCAAATTCCATCTCTGCATGTTGTTGTGAGTTTGGGTTTATTATAATGTTCATCTAGGAATGCAACGTGCTCTGTTTCGCCAGATTTGTAAGGTAAAACATTTATAAACCATACATCATTATCTTTCTCCATATGCTAACTGTTCATCGCAATTTCAAAGTAAAAGTTTAACCCCTCACTTTTTACAAGTTTTGTTGTCCACACATTTAAAAAATTAATAGCTGTAGCTTTTCTATCATAAAGAAATGCCAAATATTAAAGATTAAGTGGACATTTTAATTAAATGTTGTTGAGTCAATATTAAACATACATTAAAACCTGCAGTAAAGTGTAAAAACAATCATCAGGCTGGTGCTGCCCACTATAGTCATTTGTTACAATGCGTAATGTACATTAGCTCTATTGTTTACAATACATTATGTATATAAAAAGTTTTGTTCAATAAAAACATATGATTCCTTGCTTTTGATGCTTTTTTTAGAGCTAGCAAACAGTTGCGATTAATGAGTTTGCCTAATATATATGTGTGTACTGTGTGTAATTATTATGTATACTCACAAATTAATGTATATATTTAATAGAAATATGTTATTTATGTACAAAATATTTATATATATATATATATATATAATATAAATTCTATAAAAATTATAATAAATACATATAAATATGTACATGAATACTTGTATGTATATATGCATAATAATTACACACAGTACAAACACATTTATTAGGCAAACGCAAACTTTTATTTTGTATGCGATTAATCGCGATTAATCGTTTGCCAGTCCTACTTTGTTTGAACTAATTATTATTGCCTCATTGCTATATGTATTTAAGTCATTTTAAAGAATATTGTTTACTTAAGTCTATTTTTATTACTACAAAAAATAATTATAATTATCCGATTACTCGATTAATCGTCAGAATAATCGACAGATTACTCGATTACCAAAATAATCGTAAGTGACAGCCCTATTCTTTTCCACAGAACATATAGGTTATAGGCTAATTTAACAACACAAAAGTGAAAAAATGATAGAATATACTTTTTTTCTGAACTATCTCTTTAAATGTGATAATATACCATTCACTGTAGTCTCTCACACTCTTCTCATTTCACTGCCATGCAGTCAATTGTGTTTTTTCCATTGTTTACCAGCGGTTTTGTCCCTCGTCTATATTTAGCTTCAGCTCGCCACATCTCCATTCAGGGGTGGTGCTCCTGTACTGATCTCAGAACAGTCTTGGCAGTCTTAAGAGGAGAATGCAACAATGGCTGCCACTTTATTACCCTTGTAGAATAAGTCAGGCTTGAGGAAACAGCTGGCCTGAGGAGCAGACAGGTCAGGGCTAATGAAGCGCTAACTTATTCAATCGGTTAAACGCTGAAGGGTTGCTGTGGATACGTGCGACACAACCTTGTCGGCGAATCAGACAACAATGGAGGAGCGAGTGTGTAACATGAGGCGTAATTGTCAGCCGTGAAAGTTTATTGACATTGCCATAGCTACCAAAGAAGATTAGATAACTATGTTGTACAAAAAACATGAGCTATTATGACAGGACAAGCGTGTGGATGTAATACTTTGTAATTATCTCTGATTGTATTTTGACTGTTATTCATATTCTTGCTCTTGATGTTGATGATTATTGTAATTGCTGTTGGTTAGTTTCCGTAAACATTATTTGCTGTCTCCTCTAGGCTGCAGAGGGAATTCATTATTCATAATTCTTTCAATTCTTATTTGGAATTGGGCAATTAAATACGAGATGTGAACAGGATGTGGATAGTGTTTAAAATTAGCTGCATTTTTAAAGTTCATATGAGAAATTCGTGCTGTACCAAGTTTTTTGTGAGTCCACAAAAAAGCCAGAATAGTTAATTCGATCCGCAGCGTTGCCAGATTGGCGCAGGACTAGAGTAATAGGGACTGCTTTGAACTGCCTCTGTTCTGCAGGTGGAAGCCAATGCTTTCAAGACCATTTTTTAAGAGTTTTACAAAGAAAAATCAGGATTGGATGTGTTTTGAGCGAGAGAGAAAGCTCTCCGCTTCTATTGAAACAGATACGTCCACACGTCAGTGCAGATTAGCGGCGTCTCTTCACACTGGCTGATGTGTTTACTTAGTCCTAAAACCACAAAACCTCATTACCCTTCTTTCACTGTCATTTTCAACCACAATCCTTATATTTAGTGCTGAGTCACTGATTGTGAAACTTCACGTTGACAAATCCCCTCGCTGTCTGTGTGCTTGTATGAAAGACTTGTTTCTTTTTTGCGCATTTAAATAAGGACAGCGCTTCAGCGGCACTAATAGAGGTCCAGTTTATAATCCCATCAGACCGCGGGTGTTATTTTTAGGGAAGGCTTGGAGAGCATCCTGTTTATGTTTGAAACACTGGACCTTATGTTCTTTGAGAATAAAGGATGAGAGCCAGATCAGGAGTTTTTTTTTTTTTTCCTCCCTTCGGCTTACTGTAGTTTATTAATGTGATGCCATTCCAGCGGCGGTTCTTCTTCGGGCTGAATCATGAGTTGTCAGTCTTCTGAAAATGATTTTCCATGCTTTCTAGGCCCGGTTTAACAGGCTCGTAATTTTTATGCGGATGAATGACGTTAAAGTGTGAGCGAAAGGGTTGTTTGAGTGATTCTGCGTATGTTTCTGAGGGAGTTTATGGGGATGGCAAAGATTCCTGAAGACTTTTAATCAAATCGCTGACATGTAACTGAACACGGTTGATGTTTGTTTTAAAAATGCATGGATTTATTTTTGTGGCTGGTTTTTGTGGAGCTATTGAGGTTGAATGGTCACTAATAGGGCCTTGTTCTTAATGCATGAATTTGTATGTGGTCTTGTGAATTATGGCATAATAAATTTAATGGAGCTGAAATTAGTAGCCAGTGAACTGGATTGATGGTCATGTCGTGTTCATCTTTTATAGTAAAAACACTGGTCTTTACATTCAGTTTTTAAGAGCTAATGACAACAGAGATAATATTAAATGATAGATGTTAATTGCTGCAATTTTATGATGTTTATGAGGAATAAATGATGATGAACTGATATCAAGTAGCCTGATTAAATTATTGATATATGTTTATTCTCAGATATTTTCTTTTTGTAGAAAAGTGAACAAAATCTACTGATATATTTCCTGTTTTTACATTTTTTTGGAGTAGTTTTTTTGCATGTCACATATCACACTTGCTTTTAGAAAGTAAATTAAATAAAAATAAATTTTATATCTATATATAGATATATCTGTATATCTCTATCTAAATAAAATAAATAAATTGTATTATATGTGTTTACATAGATATATCTATTTTATTATATATATATATATAATAAAACTGTAAAATGA
>JAHKKF010510608.1:0-18847 GCA_019740295.1 Labeo calbasu | reverse complement strand
CGGATATCCAATTCCAGAAGCGAAACCACTTGCCAAAAATAAATAAATAAATAAATAAATAAATAAATAAATAAAAATTGTCATATGCCATATATGTCATATAAATCAAATAAAATCAAATAATACTTTAAAAAATTAAATAACAAAATAAAAAAATAATAATAAAAAAATCTTTAAAGATTTAAACATGTGTATGTGGTAAATAAAACAAAACAAAACAAAGTCAAATAAAATACAATTTTAAAATGCATATCCAATTCCAGAAGCAAAACCACTTGCTAAAAAAAAAAAAATTAAAAAGTCATACGCCAAACATGTATCTGTCTATTGTCAAAAATAAAATAATACAATAAAATAAAATAAAATAAATAATAAATAAAATTTAAATTTAAATTTAAACTAAACAAAATAAAATATTTTAACATGTATATCCAATTCTAGAAGCAAAACCAGTTGAGAACCTTATAATCTTTCAAGTTTTAAGGGTCTTATTTGCTTATTAAAAATAAATAAATAAAAAATAAATTGTCATATGCTAAGCATGTATTTGGATGTGGTCAAAAATAGAGTCTAATAAAATCAAATAAAATATTTTACATATATCCAATTCTAGAAGCAAAACCAGTTGAGAACCTTATAATCTTTCAAGTTTCAAGTGTCTTATTTGCTATATAAACTTGCATTAGTTTCAAGTTACAATCGGTCACAAGAACAATGTTCTTTGACAACACTGACTTCAAATTTGATGTAATGCATCTTTGAATGTGTGAGCTACAGGGGAAGGGATTTTGAATAAATAAAACGACTCGTATGAAGCCATATGTTAGTTTCAGAAGACTTTGAAAATTAAATTAACTTTGAACTTCTCCATGCCTAGCAAGTCACTGGCAGTCTGTTCTTGCCTGGACTTCCAAACACCCTTTCACTGGTAGTTTAAGCCGGATGAGGCTGTTGATTGCGAGCTGTAAAGGGTGAAACGTGAGGCCAGGATAACAGCACCGATTTTGTGTGGCATGGGGAGAGGTTGAATACCGGGCTGATGTGCCCGCAGTGCTCATTGCCTCTCTATAGACCACATTATGTACTGCGGTATCCATCAAATCACTGTCTCTGCTGCCTCACGCAGAGACCCAGAGCCCGTCTATCCGCTCCCCGCAGGGGGTGCCGATTCCTTCTATGCTGGAGGAAGCGAGAGAGAAATTTAAAAACAGGTACACACTGACCACCAGACCACATAGTCAGGGAAAAAGCAGCAAAAAAGCAGCAAGGTTTCATGATGAAAGGTAGAGAAGCAGACTAGACAGAGCGAAATAAATAAACAGGCAGAGAAAGAGATGTAGTTGTGAACCGGGCGTGTGGGGCAGACAACAATCCTCAAACCAATAGATCAATGTCCCCTCAGAGCACCACCAAACTCAGCTCTGTAGCTCCGCAGGCTGCAGGCATTGTTCAGTGTTGTTTACATGTCGTAAATATTATTTATATCAGTTAAGACCAACAGCAACAGCGACTGCAGTTATAACTGATGCAGTTACCCTTTAAAAAGCTGTGATGAATGAGTTATCCTTGAATCCTTGTAGTCTGATGCATCACTAGAGTTAAAGGGCAAAAACAAATGCATAGCACCACCTGTTGGTTAACAGATGCAACTGCCCCTTTTGCCCTAAGAAGCATTGAACACTCTGGTTTTCAATTGTTTGTTTTTTAAGGATGCAGATTTCACGTGTGGACTCAATAAATGAAATAAGCACGCAAAAATATCATTAAAGTCATATATTATGATATATTAATATTCCATGAACTATAGGCCAAGCAATATGCAAAATAAAAAATTATAATAATAGAAACCCTGTTCTGTATACAGTTGAAGTCAAAAGTTTCACCTTGCAGAATCTGCTAAATGTTAATTATTTTACCAAAATGAACCAAACCAAAACACATGTTATTTTTTATTTAGTACTGAATAAGATATTTCTCATAAAAGATGTTTAAAAATAGACCACAAGAGGAAAAAATGACCCCGTTCAAAAGTTTACATACACTTGATGCTGAATACTGTGTTGTTACCTGAATTGTTAACTGATTGTTTCAGTGATAGTTGTTCATGACTCCTTTATTTGTCCTGAACAGTTAAACTGCCCACTGCTCTTCAGAAAAATACTTTAGGTCCCACAAATTCTTTGGTTTTCCAGCATTGTTGTGTATTTGATCCCTTTCCAACAATGACTGCATGATTTTGAGATCCATCTTTTCACACTGAGAACAACTGAGGGACTCATATGCAACTATTACAGAAGGTTCAAATGCTCACTGATGCTTCAGAAGGAAACATGATGCATTAAGAGCTGGGGGTGAAAACTTTTGAACAGAATGAAGATGTGTACATTTTTCTTATTTTGCTTAAATATCATATATTTAGTACTGGCATTCAGAAGCTATAGAAGATTCTTACATGTTTCCCACAAGACAAAACAAGTTAAATTACAAGTTAACCTAGTCTTTAAAATCAAAAAGTTTTCACCCCCTGGCTCTTAATGCATTGTGTTTCCTTATTTCTTTCTCTATTTCACTGGCTTTACCCTCATGTCATCCAACCTGTCCATGCTGGCTTCTGTCTAATTTGGCTGGTTCTACTAAGTGACAGATGAATTTATGGCAAAATGCTGTAGAGACGCCCAGACTTTGACGTCAACAACAAAAGCATTTTCTCCTCTTTTTTTAGAAGTTGATAAGCCTATTTATTTTTCTTCCCTAAATATACTCCATGTATATATACCATACTATATGGTTTGTTGCGTTTTGGCCTATTATAAGATACCTGCCAATTGTAAACTGGAGTTTTAACATCTACACAGTGACAATAATTACAGCTGAATAAATACATGCAAAAAAGAAAGTTTAAAAAGTTAAAATGTAAGGTCATTATATTACCAATAGAGAAAGGTGATTACAGAGTATGCTGTCAAGCATAATGCACCAAAGCCGCACCAGAATGAACAATAAGGTAATTGTTGCATTTAAACTAGAGCTGTGCTCCCATATGAGCAACCACATCTTCTATAATCCTGCACAAACAGCATTAATGTGCTGCTTTATTTATTTGAGTATTCCATTAAATTTCACAAAGGACTCACAGCCTTAAAAAACCTTATCAGGCTCTGAAGACACCACAACATGTCTGAAAAATAAAATAAAATAAAATAAAATAAAACAAATACATCCACCAAAAGGTACTTAACTATAGGCTCTCTTATTTGACACTAGGTCTCATGAGTCATTTTACCTGTTTGAGATAACTGAATCAGATTTCATCAACAGAGCCGTAAGCTTTGAACAGCGCTTCTTCATTAAAGTTGAGCAGATTGAGTTTGGCCTAGCACTGCTCTGCTCTGCTGCCCAGACACAATGATATGCGCTAGACACATCCTCAAACGCATTGAGAGGAATTTCTTAAGGCTATCATGAAAAGATTAATTTAGATTTTGGGTTTCACTGGGACCAAGGTTTAGCATTGCAGATAACTTGTGATCTTGCCATGGAAACCTTTTGAATGATATCTTTGCCTTTGTTTGGAGAAGAAAACCACGTTCTTTCATGTTCGTTACAGAGGAGATTAGGGCTAGTTGTCACAATGCTATTTATAGTAGTTTTGAGTCAAAAGTCAAGGATTTTCAGTAGCAGTGGTTTAATATGTAGCAAACATTTTATTATTTTAGTTATTTCTTGTGAATTCAGTTCTCCGAACTAGATATAACACCATTTATTTTGTTTTTTCTTGTTTAAGTGGTTTAATCGGGTGCATCTACCAACCCAGAAAACGTGAAAAAAGGACAACCCAGGGACTTTTTTTAAGCCTTTCTCTGCATGTGAAAAAATTAGCCGTTCAGATTTCACTCCTTCCATGACGCAGGAATGGGATTTTATTATAATACTACCGCCCCTTAATCTGCACGTTTCCACTCATAGCGCCGCCAGTGTTTTTGTAACTCCTGTGTGTTTTTAAAATAAACTTCTATGTATTGACAGTTTAAGCGCAATAAGACACAAAAGAGAACTTAGTTTAGCACTCACATGCCGTGTGACAGCCATTTTCTGTGTGTGTGCTTCACATGTGTATGCTCAGAAAACCATATATCAGAAGTTTAAACTATTATGATTTAAAACGCATGATTTCAGCACGATAGACATGATAATCAAAACCAAACAGATGTTCTTTGGCAGACTATCTGAGGTATGAGCTGTAAAGGCACAGCCTTATTCTGAAAAAGGGGGCGGGGAGCAGCAGCTCATTTGCATTTAAAGAGACATGAACGAAAACAGTGCGTTTCTGCTTCCACTCCAAATAGGCATTTTCAGAACTATATAATAAATTATCTGTGGGGTATTTCGAACTGAAACCTCACAGACACATTCTTGGACACCTGAGACTTACATTACAGCTTCACATTGTCTTTCTCTGCCAGATTGGGGCATAATAGGTCTCCTTTAATGCAAGCTTTCACTGTAACGACTTGAAAATATAAAAGCTATATAAAAGTTAAACTGCATTCCCAAAAAAAATTCAAAATGTATGCCAACTGGCTCCTGTCTCCCTTATTTTCCTCTTTTGAAATGTGTGGATACATGAAACAAAGCATTACTTAGAAAAAACAGCCATGAAAAACAAACCAATCAAAAGGTTTACATGCTAAAACATACCACACCTTTCCTGAGAAAGTGTTAATTCTGACGGAAACAGCTATCGATGGCTCTTGTCCATAAATTAGACTGAGCTCTAGATTGGGATTAGCTAATGAGCAAACAGAGGGCAATTTAAGACTGCAGCCAGAATTGCTGTTATTTTAAAAGTACCCATTTTATTTGAAGGCTGTGCTTGATCAATTTTGAATAATAACACTCCTCCAAACTAAATAAACCTGGCCATAATTGCTTTCGCAAATCAATTAAGTTCCGTTTGAACGAAAGCCAAAAGGAGGACCAAGGGACTTCCATTGAGCGTTAAACTATGCTGAAGCTACGCTACATGTAGCTCAGGCTAATCTCAAAGACACTCGGTCCCTTTTCGCCAGTGCGCATCCCTGTCAAACACTTCCTGTGGAGTGAAAGTAATCTATGAACACATGCACGCACACACATGCGGCTCTGCTCCGCTTCACATTGTCTTTCTCTGCCAATTTTTGTGTAAATATTCTCTGCCTGTTTATGTTGTCAGCATAAGTAGTATAAAATGCTCAAAAAAACTCAACAGCAAGCATCTTGTGTTCTTATTCCTGGCCGTCTTGTTTACCTTTTTATTGACACACGGTTCTCTATAACCAGCTTTTCTGTCCTAAGCATCAAAAATCTATGCATTCCAGAAGTTTGCGTGTCTGAACGTAATGTCGCTCGTATCTGAGCTTCATCGATCGCTGTTCAGAATCAATCCTCTGCAAGCAGATATTTCCAGGAGAAATCCCCCCACTTTGATTCCTTTCAGTCTTGCGCGCTCGGCTGAGATCATCTGCTGCTGTCCTTAAATCACATCCTAAAGCGCTGATCCGCACTCTTGGAGAGACTGAAAAACGCCCAGTGCTGAACATGGCAACCATCTCATCAAAGCCCAGACGCTGAATATCAGAACTCAGGCTGAATGCACAAGCGAGAGGTAAATTGAGTTACCCTGTTTTACATAAATATAGAATTAACACATAGAAGGACTTACACAGCTGATGATCTGCAACAAAGGGCAATCTATATATGCCTTGTAAGCATCAAGATTTGCATCTACCACTCAGCGTTTAAAGACAAAGCAGGAACATCATTCAAAAGGCCCCTGGTGAAATTATTTAGGCCGACAGGGGTCATAACTATGACCATGTATTTAATAATCTCCAACCATCTTCTAAACAATACAATTGCTGAGATTGTTAAAAGACTAAGAGAAGACCAAATCCATGGTTTTAAACTATACGGTATGAATTTAGGTATTTAATACAGTTTAATATAGTTTTGTTGTGATGCATATACAAATCTATGTTACGTACACCACTGTTTGAAATAAAAAAGAAAGAAAGAAAGAAAGAAAGAATGAATGAATGAATGAATGAATGAATGAAAACATAAATACTCCGAGATATTATTGGAATTTAAAGTAATCATTTTCTATTTTATTATGTTTTAAAATGTAATTTATTCTTGTAACGCAAAGCTGAATTTTCAGCAGCCATTACTGTAGTCTTCAGTGTCATTTTCAGAAATCATTCTTTGAATCATATAAAGAATTCATTTGCAAAAACAGATACCTCATTTTTTTTTTTTTTTTTTTTTTTTTACATTTTCAAAAAATGTTTTTTTTTTTTTGCATTCCTAATAATATCAATCAAACTTGGGTTGTTTGATTAAATAATAACTCACAAAAAAACAGCTAACTAACACAATAAAACACAATAAAAACATGATAATACAATAAAAAACATGATTTATGAAAATTAATAAAAATGGAGTTATCTGTTTTTGCATATGAACTCTTCATATGTTGCTTTGGTGCTCAAGAAACATTTCTTATTATTATCAATTTTGAAAACAGTTGTGCTGCTTAATATTTTTGTGGAAACCATGATACTTTTTTAAATAATGTTTTGATGAATAGAATGTAAAAATAAAATAAATAAAATAAAAACTTTTGAACAGTAGTGTACATTGAGCAAATTAATTAATGCAAAATGGGAAATATCCTCATAAATCAGCTAATATTATAATGCGTACCAACTTAACTAAATATTGTCAACATTCACGGCATACAACAATCGCAATGTTTATTAAATTAAAACATCCAGCGATTCCCACTCTAAAAGATAGCATTGATCTGTCTTTGAGGACAGTGTCTTGTTTTGTTCCTGAATGAATCAGTGTTATCGAACAAATTGATCGAATGAACAATTCAATGACTCACTCACAAGGACAGTCACTTGTCGTCACCTACTGGTGTATCCACGTAACCTGCGAGAAGAGTCACTGAAAACCCCCCATCACTAACACACAGACCAGCAGACAGTCTGTCTGGAACAAACACAAAAGTCACACAACAGTCCATTGTATAATGTGGATTGTAGCACCTCTTGAATGCTGAACTGACCAGCATCCAGGACTGGAAATGTCTATTCAACAGTGTTTTTAACATGCCGATACTCATTTTGGTGAAAACCAATATTAACGTGCAAAAGAAAGAACTACGAGTGAGACCTGCATTGATCTCACCTGAATCACACAACCTTGATACACACCAAACTCAAGTGGACATGTACGCAAGTACATGGACAAAAAAGACCTGATTCATATCAATGCAGCACAAAGAGTGTCAACAGTGCCCATTCTACACAGTTCCACAAAAGATACTCCACAAAAATGCAGTGTGTGTGTGTGATCTATTATAAGCATGCAGTGGAGGGAGTAAATGTGTGTGCCATGCAATAGGAACAATATTACCAAATCATCTAATAGCTGCAGTTTCTTCTCATGCACTGGCAAATGTTTACTTACAAAGCAAAAGCAAACATTTAACTAACATTTAATTCGTGCAGTGTGAAGGAGTGTGAATGTGTAGATGGGCATCCAAAAGCTTGGAGGTACTCTACCTGCTTGATGCTGCGGCTCACCTGGGCAGGTGGCAGTGTTGTTGCAGAGTCGGGTTTCCCTCAGCGGGCCGCTGCAGAGGGTCCCGTACGGAGAGGATACACATGAACGAGAACGAACCTGCCAACCCTGCCCACATGTCAACGAACACACGCTCCACTGAGACCACTCCTCCGCTGCTGGGTCACCTACCAAACACAAGATGAGAAAAGAAAAAATTATTCAACTGTTGACCCAGACACAAACCATAGACTTCAACATCAGTCCTGAAGGGTTATGCTATTACCACCTTTAATAAATTCCTGTGAATAAACTAAAACAGCTCCTCCAGAAATGTTTTTTAGGAATTCACGAAAAAGTCCAACAATTCATTTCACGTCTTCTGCAACTTAAAAGGTGTAGTAAGGTCAGTGGCAGCTGGATCTACACCATCAGCTTGGGCTAAACGTGACGGGTGGGAATACAGCACGCAAAGTTCCCTAGTCGTTTTTTGTCATTTTTGAAAGCCGTGTCCTTGGATAGAGGCGACATCACGAAGTGAATGGGCAAATCAAATTAATTGCACGTCTTGTAATCGCATTACATCTTCATTTGCATGTGGTGAGTCAGAGCTTAGCCTTATTTGCGGAGCAGATGGGTGGAGAATAGAGGGTATGGGGGCTGATGGGGACAGGGACGCCAATGGGAGTTTATGCACATAAGTTTTCTTTCACAGAGATGGAGGCTGAAGAGAGGAAAAGGTGGAGTGCTAAAAAAATAATTTAGAAAATGTGGTATGTTACTTATTTATTTATTTATTTATTTGTATTATTTAGATATTAAAATTCGGGCTTTCAGGTTAACGCATTAATTATTTATGAAAAAAATAAAGCGATTAAAATATTTAACGCAGTAGCCCCGCCCTGCCCCCAGACCTGTACGTCATTTTACAGTTCATATTATTGACTGTTAAAAAATATGCACGGCAACAACACCACAGTTGCAGGTATGGCCTAAAATCCAAGATATTGGTGCAAAAAAGTCCCTGCATGTTTTTGTCTCATATTTATATATCACATATCACACAGGCAGCAAGAGCAATATGACACAAGCGCTGAATTTTGTCCCGCTCTATCACGAGCTTAAATGTGATTTTATACAACAGTTCAGTAAACAAGAAGTTGATATTGTGTTATATTTTAAACACAGTATTATGTGTTTTTGCTCAATTTTGCAGAGAACATATCCTACCTATAAAGCCATAGAGGAATTGTTGCGTGTCTTTTTAATCCGCGTTTTGAACGAATAGTGTAAACCAATGATTTAAAAGAGAGAGCAGTTTACTGAATTCATGAATGAATCAGCCGTTTGAACGAATTGAATTTATGACACATAAAGACGATTACCGCCACCTGCTGGCAGATTTAGTTTCTTATTTAGAGTATCATTTTAGTATCATCAATACATGAATAAACAAAAATAAACCTTAAAGGGAAAAAATATAAAATTCTGTCATCATTTACTCACCCTCATGTCGTTTCAAACCTTTCTTTTGTGGAACATTAAAAGAAGGTATTTTGAAGACTTTTGGTAACAAAGTAGTTTTAGTTACCAATGACTTTCACTGTATGAACAAAAAATACTGAGATGTTCTATAGTTTACGTTATACGCAGCCTAAATGTTTATGTGTAATAATATGTTGAATCAAATAAAATATATCTTTCTGAAGCTACCATTTGTAATGTCTACTTGATACTTTCTCATTTAACACCAAAATAGCTTTAAATAATCTTTTGTGGGTGTTTTGTTGGGTGTCCCCATTTTTCAAAAGGCTTATAAATCATACAGAATGATTTTTTTTTTTTTTTTTTTTGAGAATGTAAAAATATGCACAGTTTCGGGCTAGGTTTATGTGTAGGGTTGGTGTAGGGCGATAGAAAATACAGTTTGTACAGTGTAAAAAACAATTCCGCCTATGGAATGTCCCCACAATTCACAAAAACAAACCTGAGTGTTTATGTGTAATTTATTCCTTCTATGATCCTTCAGGAATCATTATAATATGCTGATAAGGTGCTCAAAACTGTTTTTGAATACTTTTATTCAACAATGAAACCTGAAGTTGATCAAATGACACTAAACACATCCAAAATGTTACAAAATACTCATAATACACAAAAATGTTGGCTTCCATAAAAATATTAGGCAGCAAAAACTTTTTTTTCATCACTGATGATAGTAAGAACCATTATTATGAACTGAGCACCAATATTTAATAATAACAATTAATATAACAATTCATTTAATAATTTAACAGACCCCCAAAGCGTGCGTTGAGTTTGGCGGGGGGAGTTAAGAATGAATGGGAGAAAGTCACGTGAGAGAGGCAATGCCTCCATTGCAATATGATTGGATATGACGGGTTATAATCGGCTGTGATTGGTTCATGTGATAAATCCCACCTCTTGTGTTCATGAATCAGTCTGAATGAACAGTATAATGGTGTCTGTGATGAATATTTACCAAGATCTGATGACTGATTATCCAAAAATATGAAAAAAGAGTTAAAAGTTAACTTTTAAAAAGTATAGATGAACATAAGTTCACAAATAAAATATATTGTTTAAATTGTTACTGCCCTGAGCTATTATTTTGGAATAAATGTAAAACACTAACTAAATGAGATTCATACTTTTTTATGGTTAGATATATATCCTGGAGGAGTTTCTATTTTCAGACACCTTTTTTCTCTTGAAAAACATCAAAGCGCTGTCCATGGTTCTGAAATGCAATTCAACTAAATAATGAAAGCAGATGGGACTCACCTGTCTGGGCCTGGAACACACCCGGCTGGTCAGCTGATCGCGGCCTTTGTGTTTTCACCTTCTGTTCATCATCATCAGGTTCTGGACAGACACATGACAAAACATGTCATTTAAAAAAAAAAAAAAACTGAATAAGATAGGCCATGTACGAAATATAAAGGTTATGGTTCAGTTGTGCTTCCATGAAGCTGTGGCAACAGGAATATGATATAGAACACTAAGAAAAAAAAAAAAATCCAGCATGAACCATGTAGGGTCAAGTTTGCATATGTCCGCTTTTTTATATGCTTCAATTGTGACTCATCCAATCAGATTTTAGAGCTGGAAGCATCCATACAATCTAGTCAGAATATGCTGCTACACACGGCTCTTTATTAGTATGGAACTGACGCATGCGTTTGTACAATCATAAATGCTAAAGCCCACACATACTATTAGCGCTGTTTTACATTTACACAGTAATGTAATACATCTCTCCACTGAGCTTCATCTTGTCCTTGAATGAAATGTAAATCTCACCATTGTGTGAGGAACATTTTAAGTGTGCTGAAACCTCATCTTGTAGCAGCTCTTGAGTAAACCTACATAAGCCAACAGAGACCTGTCACCAAAATGTTTTCTATATCTGGCCTAGTCCTCGGGCACATAAAAATTCCTCATAATGTGAACACACACTCATGAGAGCATATATTTCAGCTCCTCCTAGCTTAGATGAGGCTACCTGCCCTAAAAAAGTGAAGTTTAGTAGAAAATGGCTAATTCCCTGTCTGCTTTGCTGACTGTAAGTCTTTAAATGAGCACGTTCAGTGTGTAGCGTCACGAGTGCCTGAACAAACCAAATGAATCCCAGGGATTAACTCTTTTTGACAAATCAACCTAAAAATATACAAGCGTTTTTGGTTAATTCAAGTTGATTACACTCACAATTATACTCAAACTGTGAGGTATAAACTCTGAATTGTAACTCACAATTGCATGAAGTAAACTGGCAAATTTGAGAAGAAAAGTCGAAATTGTGAGATATAAACTTGCAATTGCGAGAAAAAAACTTTTTATTTTTTTTATTTATTTTTTATTTTTTAAAAACAGAATTGTGAGATGTAAATACATAATTATACAGATATACATGATGTACGGACATAAGTGCTAGATATAAATTTGGAATTGGCAGAATGTAAACTCAGAAATCAAAGAAAGAATTGTCAGAATTGCGAGATATAAAATTGGAATTGCAAGATTCATAATTCCAAGAAAAATCTGTCAGAAATGCTAGATCTAAATTTGGAATTGTGAGATGTAACCTCAGAATTTAAAGAAAGAATAGTCAGAATTGCAAGATATAAATTTGGAATTGCGAGATTTAAACTTGGAATTCCCCAAAAAAAGAAGTCAGAATTGCTAGATATAAATTTGGAATTGCAAGATGTAAACTTAGAATTCAAAGAAATGTCAGAATTACGAGATATAAATTTGGAATTGCGAGATGAAAACTCGAAATTCAAATAAAGAATTGTCAGAATTGCGAGATATAAATTTGGAATTGCGAGATTTAAACTCGGAATTCCCCAAAAAAAGAAGTCAGAATTGCTAGATATAAATTTGGAATTGCAAGATGTAAACTCAAAATTCAAAGAAATCTCATAGTTGCAAGAGGTAAATTTGGAATTGCAAAATGTAAACTCAGAATTACAAGAAAAATCTGTTAGAATTGCTAGATATAAATTTGGAATTGTGAGACGTAAATTCAGAATTCCACAAATTGAAGAAAAAAAAAAAATACTCAAAAAGTCAGATTTCTGAGTTTATATCTTGCATTTTTTCTCAGAAATGCAAGTTTTTGTGTCACAATTCTGAGTTTATATGAAATTTAAGTTTTGAGTTTACATTGCACAATTCCATGCAAAAGTTAAGCGTAAGAGAGGGAGGGAGGTGAAAAAATGTACATACATTTGTTCAAACTAATGTTAATGAACTGAAATGAAATATAAATGAGTAGTTAGCATACAACATATCCAATATAATATATATCTCCATATAAGGGCTTCGACACAACCTCTTCTCTACAGCTATTTTCTAAAAATATGTCTACAGTTACACATGGAGATATGTTTTTTTTTCCTTCACTCTCTTCTCTATAAAATGTTTGTCCTTTTAATGCTGAATTTGTTTGTCTCTAATGTACAGAGTGCCCAGTGCACTCATTCAGCGTGCAGCACTCTCTTCTCTGGAGCTGATTGGTCGACTTGACCTTTTGCTCTGAGTGTGTGAAAAGATGAGCTGCGTGGGTTGCTAATAAATTCCACAGGCAAATGTGGGAAAAGAGGATTTCCATAAAATGTAGCAGGAAGAACCGAAGGAAGAAAACACTAGAAAACAAGTGGATTCTCTGAGGCTCTTTCTAAATTACCACGAGCGTTTATGGATGCTTAGAATAATTCACAATCATGAAGCACATCCTCAACATGAACTAAAACAAAATGTATGATTTATACCTCAGTGAGTTCCTAAAACCCAATGCTAAATTCATCTTAGTCAAGAGACAGAGAACGAAACACCCCATAGACTGCGTGTGTTTACGTTTTCATTATTTCGCTGTGAAAAGTAGTTCACAGGTCAGTGCAGATGGGATTTTAAATGCAGATACTATTGTAAAGACGTAGATGCATTTGAACAATGTAGGACACAAAACATTTGACCTGCATTTAAAACAGAATGCTTCAAAAATAGATCAAATAAACAAAGTTTAAACCAAATGTACTGCTGCGTAAAACATATTTTCAAAAGACGAAATGCGAATCTCAAAATAAACTTTAACCTGACACAGCCTCTTATAAATGCAAAGCTCATGACGAGACAGTCCAAAAACATTGTAAAATCAATTTGATTGTGTATGCTGCAGCAATGGGGCTTTAAAAAGACATAAATTTAAAGACTTTCTCTCTCTTTTTTGGTGTAGTCGTATTATAATAAATAATATATACAACCAAACTGTACAATAAAAGTTAACAGTTTTGTGGTAGAAGCTTCACACTAGAAGCTAAAGATTACAAGACTGTTTGAGAACAAGAAAACAAAAGAAAAACATACAGTACAGCATAAGAAAGGGAGACAGGCATTTATTAGCAAAGAGAGCTGCATCATATACATTGGAGTGCATGGGATGGATGGATACTCTAGAGACTTCCCCCTGTTGGCTCTGTCAAACAGACCTGATTACCAGCGCTTCCCGCAGGGCCTGTGTTAATACGCTTATGATAGCTCAGACGCGCACGCAGACGATCACACTAATTTACTCTGTCACGGAAAAGACAATAGTGGTGTCAGGATAGACGAGGGTTTGTTTCTGCTTGCTTTTTGTATCTCACTCCTACGCCTCCTTTCGCTCTGCCTCTCCTCTGCGTCTGTTGTTGCACGTCGGGTCTACGCCACTGTCTCCATTTGGCAAAGGTTAAAGAGAGCGGTTCGGTAAGATAGAATAAACACATCTTTTATCTTAATATCAGACGACTCGTATCAAATTCTGGGTTGAAGTATACCTTATGACCTCTTTTGTCTTTGATTCAAGACGTTTCAGCACATTTCTCAATAACATTTCATTCACTGTAATGTCTCTATTAACCACCACCCGGCTCCTTCCTGCTGCATTTCAGTGTCCAGCCTGCATCCGATAACATCCACATGTTGAGAAGGAAACAGCCCACGCTTCATTAGTCTTCATCTTGACCGTGCTTCAGAGTAAACTGAGTCATCATACAGTACTGTGGGCTTTCAAGATTTAAAGGAATAGTTCACCCAAGTGTTTTTTTTATATTATTTACTCAACCACATGTTGTTTCAAATCGGTTTGACTTTTTTCTTGTAACATGACAGGGACAATTCTGAAGACAGAAGAATGGGGACTGGTGCTTTTAAGCCTACACTGTGAAAAATAAAAAACACAATTTGTTGAGTCAGCTTAAAATAATTTGTTACCCTGCTGCCTTAAAATTTTAAGTTCAGTCAACTAAAATAAGTTTAGTCAACTTGAAATGTTAAGTTGTACTAAGTAACAGCTTAGATATTTGTGTTTGCTAAACTTAACAGATGGTTAAGTAACCCAGCTGCCTTAAAAATTTTTTAAGTTGATTCAATTCAAATATCTAAGTTGTCACTTAGTATAATTTAACATTTCAAGTTGAATAAACTTTTTTTGAGTTGACTGAACTTAAAATTTGAAGGCAGCCAGGTTACAAATTATTTTAAGTTGACTCAACAAATTGTTTTTTACAGTGCAAAAAGAACACAAAAGATACATAAAAGCACCATCAAAGCAGTCTACATGGCTTGCACGCTAAGCACTGTGAGGAAAATACCACAGCTGTGGTCTGGGGGTGTCACTTTGTTTTAAGTTTTGTTTGTGTTCATGTCTTTTATTTTGTAATTCTGGTTTCCAGTTCTGCTTCCTGTATGTCATGTGCTCCTCTTGTTAATAGGTGTGTTCTTCATGCGGGGTTGCGCAGACCGATTGGCGAGAGTTGCTGCTTGCAGTCGGGGGCGAAATTAGAAACAGAGATGTGAAGTCAGACACTTACAGGTACTGCTTCCTATAGTGATGCTCGCACGGTGTTTGCATACTTTGTGATGGATGAAGTTAATTAAATGCAGTATTTGTCAAAAGTTTCAGAGACATTTCCATGAAGCAACAGAAACACTTTTCATGTACTGTTAAAGTTAAATACAGCTCCATCTGTACAGGAATAAAGTTTAACATAAGCCTATATTACAGTGACATGCAAAAGTTTTGGAACCCCTTGCAGAATCTGTGAAAATGTGAATAATTTGAACAAAATAAGAGAGATCAAACAAAATGCATGTTATTTTTTATTTAGTACTGTCCTGAGTAAGATATTTTACATAAGATGTTTACATATAGTCCACAAGACAAAAAATAGGCCTAGCTGAAATGATTAATGAAGAATCAACTTCCAGAACAACAATTTACAAATAATTTACTCACCCTCTTGACATCTAAGATGTTCATGTTTTTCTTTCTTCAATCGTAAATTAATATGTTTTTTGAGGAAAACATTTCAGCATTTTTCTTCATACAATTGACTGCTATGGTGCCCCAGTTTTGAACTTCCAAAATGCAGTTTAAATGCGGCTTCAAACGATCCCAAATGCGGTTGTAAACAATCCCAGCTGAGGAAGAAGGGGCTTATCTAGCAAAACAATCGGTTATTTTCATTTTAAAAAATACAATTTATATACTTTTTAATGCCAAACGTTCGTCGTGTCTTACTCTGCTTGAACTGTTTTTGTTCTGGTCCATGACAGTTAGGGTATGTCGAAAAACTCCCATGTCATGTTCTCCCTCAACTTCAAATTGTCTTATATCGCTCTTTTACCTTTTTTGTTAAGGGTGTTTGATCTTCTTTGCATGTTCACGTTGCAAAGACTGGGTCGGAACTTCTGCAGTGATGTAGGATGATTTTGAAATGATTTTTGAAGTTGAGGGAGAAAATACGATTGGAGTTTTTCGGCATACCCTAACTGTCTTCAGTCAGAATCAGAGTATGTGAGCGGAGCGGTGTGATTTTTAATGGAGTGATGAGGATATTTTAAAAGTTGGAGCGTCATGGTTTTCACTCGCTCCAAGAGTGCTCCAGGATCTCTCCATCACGAGCACAATTCATGACAACGACCCATAATATAAATGCATATTTAGCAAGAATTCACGTGTTAAATAGCCTATTTAGCTAGCTTGATAGAGATGGATCACTCACTTCAGTGAAGACTAGGATTGACGCCAATGGACATGAGCAGAAAGTTCCTTCAAGATACTGAATATTTTCAGGTGAAAGCGAGATTTTAACAAGTACAACACTTATTCACATGCAATCGCTCTCAATAATGCATTCAAACAAATGTAAACTTACTTCATCTGTATCCGATTTCGATAGAGAAGAAATCTGTAAGAACTGCAGCGATCTCTAGGTAAAATAACTGATGAAACGTACTGTTATTTTCATCACAAACATTTGCACTGCAAAAAGCAGTTGCACCTTTTAATGCTGATAACCATGTTAGCTTGGCATGAGGAAAAAAGTTCAATAAAAAAGTTCAAAAGTGTTTCAATAAGCCACTTTAAAACTATCCTGTTGTTTTATTACTGTTATTTTCTCCTTTTAATATACGTTATGAACAGAATTGTGGTATTTCAAACATACTGAAATGGTTTGGACGCGGAGCGAAGGCGGAGTGGTGTTTCTGATATCAGTGAGCGAGGAGTGGAGCGGCAGCTGGAAACGGTGAACCCGGAGCGGAGCTGGAGGGGAGTGGTTATTAAATGCTCGGAGCGCGGAGGGGAAATTGTTGTCGCTCCACTCCACTCACATAATCTGGTCAGAATACCATGGAGTCAGAGTCCATGGAGTGAAAGGCAAGATGGGCGTTTGAGATTAAAAAGTATTTAAATTGTATTTTTTTAATGAAAATAACCAATCGTTTCTCTAGATAAAACCCTTCTTCCTCGGTTGGGTATACAACCGCATTTGGGATCGTTTGAAGCCGCATTTAAACTGCTTTTTGGAAGTTCAAAATCGGGGCACCATACCAGTCCATTATATGGAGAAAAATGCTGAAATGTTTTCCTAAAAAAACATAATTTCTTTACGGCTGAAGAAAGAAAGACATGAACATCTTGGATGACAAGGGGGTGTGTACATTATATGTGAATCTTTGTTTTGCAAGTGGACTTCTCCTTTAAAATAACCCCCTTCAAAAGTTTGGAAACCCTTGGTTCTTAATACTGTGTGTGGTTACCTGGATGATCTACGACAGTTTTTTTTTTTTTTTTTTGTCTTTTTTTGATGATTGTTCATGAGTCCCTTGTTTGTTCTGAACAGTTAAACTGAGCACTGTTCTTCAGAAAAATCCTCCAGGTCCTGCAGATTCTTCGGTTTTCCAGCATCTATTGCATATCTGAACCCTTTCCAGCAGTGACTGTATGATTTTGAGATCCATCTTTTCACACAATTGGACAATTGAGGGACTCAAACACAACTATAAAAAAAGGTTTAAACATTCACTGATGCTTCAGAAGAAAGCACAATGCATTAAGAGCTGGGGGTGAAAACTTTTGAACAGGATGAAGAATTTTTTTTTTTTTTTTTAATTTTGTTGAAATATAATTTTTCCCTGTTTAGTACTGCCCTTCAGAAGCAACAGAAGATACTGTTGACCAGAAAACAAATTAAGTACATTTTACCTTGGCTCTTTAAATTCAAAAAGTGTTCACCCCTCGGCTCTTAATGCATCATGTTTAAAATCCAGTTTAAAAATTTACAAATGGCAGGAAAAATAAGATGTACAAATAGCCCTCATGTTTCCACTGTGTCTAGTATAATTTCCCTGTAACCATGGTTGGTGAGTTTTATGATTCTTGTTCATGTTCAACTTCATCAAGTCAAGGTAAGTCTTTATTTTGTTTTTGTAATTTTTTTTGTAAGTAATATTTTTTTATTTTTTTATTTTGTAAGTTTTCATTCAATAAACTGCACTTGGATTCACTACGCTTGCCTTTAGCAGACTTTTGTTACAGGGGGCAGTTGTGGGCAGGGGGCAACTTTGGCCTAATGGTTAGAGCAAAGACTTGTAACCTGAAGGTCATGGGTTTAAATCTTTACTGGCAGAAATAAAATTTCAGCGGCCATTACTCCAGTCTTCAGTGTTAACCGATCCTTTGAATCCATTCCAATTGGACTCTTTTTTTATTTTCTCTACAGACGGCAGAGAGCGCACCCTGTTTATTTTTTTTACAAAAGCACAATGTTTTGTTTGTATTATGACTATACACAAACAGAAGCAGACTTTGCGGTTTCAAATGATATAATTTGATATTTAGCCCCTGGAAGATATCTTTCACATTGTCCGACAGCAACTAGTATAGCAAATAGTATAGCTTGGTGTACAATATTTTATTCATTTAACATATTTATTATTGAGAGCATCCACGTTTTTTGAACATATTGTTTTCAAAAAGTAACACAATAGCTACTTTCCCTGGTATTTAGTTACTTTTATAATGATGTAACTCCGTTACTAACTTAGTTACTATTTGTGACATCTGCAGATTTCAGTTCCAACACCTTTCTGTAATTATCAAGTACTCGTGAAGATCTTAATTATTTGGTTCAGTTGTGTGTGATCAGGGCTGAAGCTGAACTTTGCAGGAAGGTAGATCTCCAGGAACAGGATTGGGAACTTCTGATATAAAATATGAAAAATAGATAATTACATTATCCAAATATAAAAATAAGACAAATGGGAATGCACAATGATGCAGCTGTCCGGTGTTAGCCACAATGTCCTGTATATTGGCCAAAATGAAGAAAGAATTCTGTTTTTGTTTAGCAACGCTGGGTGGCCACTGCCCAGTCTAGCTCCCACT
>JAHKKF010510606.1:0-39676 GCA_019740295.1 Labeo calbasu | reverse complement strand
ATAGATAGATAGATAGATAGATAGATAGATAGATAGATAGATAGATAGATAGATAGATAGATAGATAGATAGATAGATAGATAGATAGATAGATAGTACAACCGACAGAATGATACAATGATAGAACGATAGCACGACAGACAGAGAGATCTAGGAGATCTTGACAAAGAGAATGATTAATAGAGAATATTGTAAGAAGAGAATATTATTATAATAGAAAATGTACAGAGAATGTTGGTACAAAATAGAGAGAATAACATATACTGTATAGCGAAATAGACAGAAGGATATATAACGAGACAAAGAAAATGCTATAAAAAGAACAGCAGAAGGATATATAGGGAGACAGATCAATATATACCAGTAAGTGAGTGCTTGTGTTTATATCTATTGTTTTCAGGTGTGATGTTTCTCACTATGCGCATGAGAAATGAGTCATTCTACATCCACACGCACAAAGAAGGGAAAATGAGTTGCAAAGGAATGGATGGATGGAGAGAGAAATGAGAACAAAGGAGCGGAACAGAAAAGACAAAAAATGGTTTTGTACAGGGACAGAGAAGAGATGTGACATTTACAGAAATAAAAGATGAAACCAGGATGAGGAAAGAGAGTCTCCTGGGAACACTTCTCTAGAAGATACGAGGGGTTGAGCGCTTTGGGGAAAAAGTGTTACGAAGAGAGAAAAAGAGAATGTGTGTGTGCTTGTGTGTTAAGGTAGTGCAGATATATATAAAAGCTGTTCCTTCAACTCTGACAGCAGTGAACAGCCAAGCAACCGAGACCTCCCCGCTTTCAAAGACCTCTTCCTCTACGTTCTCACATCACACACGCGTATCAAAGAGTCTCTGTGATCTGCCGTGATTCCTGCCACAATGAGAGAGACAGAGGGTGGGAACGCTCGGAGAAAGAGACGGGTGGACGAATACACGGACTCCCGAACACATAGTAGAACATGCCGTGCTGCTCTGGGATCAGCTTATGAGACAAACTGGCTGATCTTCCTCACCTGAGCAAAGAACCTCATTCAATATTCATGAGAGTCTCCGCCTCTCCGTCACACAGTCAAACCACTTAATAGCGGCTGTGACTCAATTTCGCTTTGCGAAATATGATTGAATTTCTCTGAATTGCTCTTACATGAAAAACAGACGAGTGGAGACTATCCTCGTCAAAATGTAAATGACACCAAAGGGGATCCCAGAGACTACACACGCATATATAAGGCCCGCGAGCCCGTCAATCTAATTCAAACCCCTGACAAGCGTGCGACAGAAGCAATCGCGCAGGAGAAACCAGATTCACGTTCGGCTCAATTAGCGGCGCGTCACCATCGCCATGCCAACAGCAATCACTGTGCCGATAAGAGATAAAATGTTAGAATGACTGACAGCCTGTCAGCTCCGCTCATCTTTGCAAAATGTTACTGTTATCAACAACAGAGAGAGTTTTAACTCTCTTTCAAAAGAGTCGTACCAGTTAGTTTGAAGACGCAATTATGGATCCAGAATTAGATTCCGAGGCAAATCAAGCCTGTTAAATGTTAAATCTAAGTATCCGAGTGAGAAAATCTGTTAGTTAGCGATAGTCTGGCGGCTCTGAGCAGCACGGCAGAGCTTTACTTGATGGAGTGAGCCAAACTCCTGACGTTTGGATCTGATCGAAATTGTCTGTCAGAGTTCAGGTCCAGATGAGCTGATGAGTGCTGTCCAATCCTCCTGATTCACATTCATCTGACACGTCTGTCTCACTGAAGACCTCAGCGATCCAGCTCTCTCAAAGCTACTCAGAGATTTACAGCTTCTCTTGTGGAATTGAGATGTTAAGTTAAACATTCATTTATTGTTCTAAGACAGATAAAAGAATTTTTGACTAGACAAACATGATAGAAGTGAAAGTGTTTAAACTAGGGTTGTCATTTTAAAGTAACTAAATATATATCTAACACACTTACCTAATTTGTCAATGTGTTCAACACGCATACATAGGGCCCTATGGTTTCCGATTCAGATTTTAGATGAATAAATAAAAAGTAGGTCAGTACACTTAAATCAAAACATGATATGGACTAGTGGCTGTGAATATTAAGCTGCAAAAATACAAAAAAAAAAAAATACTTTAAATATGAATCCTGTATGTTCTACGTCTCTGTGCGAATGAATAGCGCAGACGTGCGTGCGACGCTTGCAGTGTTTTCAGCCTCGGCCGCCTCATATACAAGTACATGAGCACATGAACATAATTTCTAGAAATGCTCTGAAAGTCACTTAACAAGCATTTTACCGTTTCTTTTGAGAAAAACTATAGTCTTATCATACACAAACAGAAACTTAAAGTTGTCTTCACAGCTACCTGTCAAAATAAAAGTTTGGTTTAACTTAAAGAAACTGTGATAGAAATATATTACTTAATGTAATACTACTGATAATAATAATAACAATAATAATAAAATTATTATTACAACATTACTTAAGGAATATTTACCAGAAAAATTATTTACCAGAATTCATTTACCAGAAAAATGTAATTAGACAATTTTATTCAGTATATCTGAAAAAATAAATAATAAATAAATAAATAAAACAAAATCATATTATAAAATCAACTAAATAGAGATGCTTTTGGTTAATAAAATGTAATTAAACCATTACAGTGGAATCCAGAAAATTAAAGGAAAACGAGATTTTGGTAAAAATAAAACTAAATTTGAGAGAGAAAAAAACGTTTTTCATAGGGCCTTTAAATGTAATTTTTGTTCAACTTTTATTAAACTGCTGTTGTGTAAGATTTATAATTTCAATAAATTAGACACGCTTTTTGATTGATATTGTTTAACTTTACCATTAAAACAGAGTCTTGAAAAATTTATTTAGAATTTGAAAAAAAAAAATGATTTCATAGGGTCCTATATACAATGAAATACTATTATTAAATGGTGAGCCTGTTTATAAATTAAATATAAACTGAACTGTTCAAAAACATTATTTGCAGTCTTTATATGTCAGATTTTAAAATACATACACTACCAGTCAAAAGCTTTTGAACAGTAAGATTTTTAATGTTTTTTAAGGAGGTCTCTTCTGCTCACTAAGCCTGCATTTACTTGATCCAAAATATAAAGGTAAAAGTAAAATTGTGAAATATTTTTACTATTTAAAATAACTGTTTTCTATGTGAAAATATTTTAAAATGTAATTTATTCCCATGATTTCAAAGCTTTTTAGCACCATTACTCCAGTCACGCGATCCTTCCGAAATCTAATATTCTTGCTGCTCAAAAAACATTTATCATTATTATTAATACTATTATTATTATTATTATTATTATGTTAAAAAAGGCTGAGTATAGTTTTTCCGGGTTTCTTTGATAAATAGAAAGTTCAGGAGAGCAGCATTTATCTGAAATGTTAAATAAAAAAAAAATCCTTGCTAAATAAAATTATTAATTTCTATAATCCCCCCCAAAAAATAAAAATAAATTGTACTGCTTTTATAAAAATTAAGTATTAGTAAACGGTTATTTTTCTGAGGTAAAGAAGCCATTCCAAATGTATTGCCAGCCCTAGTTAAAAGAGCTAAATATTTTTGATTTTCATATTTCTGGTCAACTTCCATTTATGTGGTGAAGTCAAGGAATCAGATGCTGTCAGGAGGTGTGTAGCTTCTCTCTCTTGGCTGCTGAAGGGAAACAGCTGTTAGTGATGCTCACTGCATTAGAAATTTATAAGATTCGCCGTGAAAAGCTGCCAGCACTTGTTTAATAAGAAAACAGTTCCCCGCAGACTAAATGCACATTTCCACCGCCTAATATTTACAGACTCCTTGATCAACAGACGGACAATAGGTTTGCACTCAAAACAGACAAACACTATTTATAATTGGGCAGCTGTGTAGACCTGGATGATGTCATGACCGCTGTCACTCCCAATGCTGAGGCCGTTCGCTTTAGTAGAGAGACAAAACATTTCAGAGGACAATCTGTGATCTAAGAGCCACTGGCTTTTCCAAATACAGGTCCAGCTCATGTTGAAGAATAACAGAGCAGGAAGAGGAATCTTTTCCTCTTGAGCAAACATTCCAGGCTGCTCATTGTGAAATTCAACGCAGTAACATCAAGAAAATGGAAGCAGATTTCCTGGATGTGTCAAAAACATCTCAAAATACACCAGCATTGGGTTAGCTGGGCTAGCTTACACTAACGTAACCCAGGTCGCATACGTGTAGATCAACACGTAGCCTGGACATTTCATTTGTGTCTGTTAATATAATGCATTTCCTCCCAAGTACACCTAAAGTAAATCTTTCTGATGGCATATCTGGATTTTAGCAGACAGGGATTTGATAGGGCATATTGGACGGGTCAGTAAGCTATTAGAAGATATAGCACACACATTCAGAATAAGCCAGCAATGTAATATGTTTGCACAAGGATGTATTTGATAAACTGAACACACTGTGGACTCAGCATTCCTCAACGCTGGCCTCAATCTGAGAGAGTTTAACCTGTGTTAAGGTCCCTGATTCCCACCCACAAGTCTGTATATTTACAGCATATACATTAGCTCCAGGAGATTAAAAGGTCAAAGGTCACATACGATGACAATTGAGAGGCAGTATTTTCATTTCCAGAGGACATGACTGGCTCCCCGACACAGCCCGCCTGCCTCTCTTCCTGTCAGATCTCTCCAACACCTAGCTCAATCGTAACTGGAGCTCCACAGGAACTGGTTAGAGATACATAACGTACTTCATGCTGATGCAAAGCTGACTGAAACCCGATTTTCTCTCTTCTGTTTCATGGTATATATACAGACCCCGAAACAGAAGAGAGAAAACCAGGCTTCAGCCAACTTCACACACACACACACACACGCACATATACTGTACATCTATCTATCTACAAATTAGAGAACAACCTATAATTTCCTAAATTTCAAGGTCACTGCTTAGTTCTATTTGAAGTTATTCTAACAGGAGTAGAATAGCAGTTTTTTAAGCATAAGTTAATTGTATTCTGAAGCACTGTATTAAAAACTTAAATGAGATATTTGAAAAAGAACTCTGATCAAAATTAGAGAACATTTACCGATACCTCCAAGTTATTGGTGTTAATCTGGCACCTGATTTTAATTTCCTTAGTTATATGACAAACTCTATTTAACTGGCACCATACCTCCAATTTTGGCTGCTTTAAGTTAACAGGAGGTTGTTCAAATTAAGTCCAAAGGGATGACACTTTCAGCCATTGCAAGAGATTGGTTATTCCAAATCTGTGATTTCTCGAATACTGCAGGTTTACAATGACACTAATTCATTCAAGTCTTCCAAAAAGGCTGGTTGTCCAATAAAGACAAATGCACAAGACGACAGGATTACGCAGACACTCTCAATGGGGAATCGGTTCAGCATTGCAGCTGGAATTGCTTGCCATTTCAGTGCTGGACAGGGTACGAATCTGTGTCGGCATGTTTAAAAGAAGTCGGACTGAAAGTGGACTCTGCAGTGACCAAGCCTTTCATAAGCAGACAGAGTCAAAAGGCTAGGCTCACCTTTGCTGAGGAGCATGTTGTGTGGAAAGAGGAAAACTGATCCCAAGATTACTTTAGTAATGAGAGCAAGTTTAACTTGGATCTGATGGGAAACATTTTGTTTGGCATCATAGTGGGGAAAGACTGAAGCCCAAGCGGGTAAAGTCAGCAAAAGGTGGAGGAGGAAGTGTCATGGTTTAAAGGACATTTTCTGCAACAGGAGTTGCAGAAAATAGCTACATGGCAGAGTGAATGCAAATGTTTATGAGAACTTCGCTTCAGCGACAAGCAGTTCCTTTCCTGCAAACATCTCCCAATCAGCCTGCAATTTTCATGCAGGACAATGCCCCCGTCACCCCCGCCTCCCGATCTACATATATCCCTCTATGTTCGCGCAAATCATTCGTGATCAAGCTTCACTTACAGCAGAAGTGCGCATAAGGGGTTTTTTTATGAATCTTTGCGATCGCCTTTCCTAATAATGTGCTAGTTAGCAAGTTTAGCAGCTAAACGCGGCTAAAGTAAACAGGCTCGCCACTCCACAGAGAGGCGAGAGGGGTGGGGCAAGCAGAGCTCATTAACATTTAAAGCAACCTCAACCAGAACAGGATGATTTTTGCAGAGCTGATTTTGGCAAGGTAAAAAAGGTGTTTTTTACACTACCATTGAGAAATTTTAACCAAAGCATGTTATAGACTGTTCATTAAGACTCTAAAGAATCATATCAACTTGTGGAAAATGGGCATCCAATGACCCCTTTAAAGAACAAAATAAAACCATTAACATTTAATATTTCTATTGCTTTTTTTCAAAATCCAGAAAAGCTGATATTTAATATTAATTAACATTTTAATACTTATTTTAACAATATTTTAACAAACATGACTAATTTGAGTTAATTTGGATTGGTTAATTTCAAACAGAGAAGCATACCCAGTTATATATGTTGGTTTCAAATGTACATTAAAGGTGGAAAAAGGTTTTACTTAATGGTTAAACTTAAATTCATTTTTACACCTCCAAAAGCTGCACTTGTAACAGGAGTGTGTAGACATTTTTATACCCACTGTTTATGTTTGATGAATATGCTATATTTGAAGAATTTAGAGGTGGTAAGAGAGCAAGAGAGATTAAGAAAGAGAGAGAGAAAAGTCCTGCTCTTGATTGTGTATCTGACCATCTTGTTCTCTACAATCAGTTTGAATGAAAGCAGAATATCAATGACACAACTAACAAAGCACTCATGCACACATAAATACTGTAATATGCCACAAAGTTATCAGACTCAAACAGACAGCCACACACACACACACACACACACACACACACACACACACACACACACACACACACACACACACACACAGACTGGGGACTGCGTTGAGTCCAGGGAACGCCGATCCAGGTAAGGAGATTACAGACGCACACAATACCACCTTCTGTTCGTCTTCCAGGAACAATCCGGTTCTCTGGAGCATCCAGGAAACACACACAAAACAAAACCTCGTCCACGGCCAAAAATTCCTAACTCAGCCCAACACCTGCTCCTCTCTCTCTCCCTTTCTTTTCTCGATGCCGCTCAACAATAAAAGTCATAATTCATGCTCTCTGTTGATCAAACCGAGACGCTGTTACTTTTACTTACATCATTTGAAAATCACAAAGTTCCAGCTGTAATCAGACGCTCGCTCGGAAGCCTGTTGAGCAGGACCATCAGCATCCGTGACGTTACACCAGCTTTCATCATCCCGGCAGACTTTTATATTCAGGGAAATTGGGTGAGCAAAAGCAGCAGAACTTCTGCCATGGGAATTACAGGTGTGACTGCGCTACAGCGTCTTTTATTGCGATGAGGAAAAAGGGTGTTCTTTGAGAAAAATGCACCTGAGACAGACGAACAAATGCGCTAGCGATGTAAAGGAAAACGTTAATGTGTGTAGCATTTAATGCAGAATGATGGGAACGGGGCTTTCGCCATCAGCACCGCTTAAAACTGTCCTCCTACACGCACAATGGGAATAAAAACCTATGCTAAACCACCTCTCGCCAACATCACGTCAAAACCACCTTCTGTCAGACGCTAGCAGAGTGTTTGACAGGCAAATGAGGGTTTGGATTACACAAGTGTTTTAGATGCCACTCTCAAATATGTGAATTACTGCAGTAAACAGTGGAGCAGAGAGATGTGCTGCCTTCAAATCCTCCTGGGAACTCCTTACTTAAGAATTTGGAAACAATAATTACGCTATACGCAATTAAACGGTTTTGGTCAGCGTTGGACAATTACGTCTATCTATCCGTCAAACATTAAACTGAAACCCTGACGCTATTTCAATGAAAAACTCAACAACGCAAACATTCAGTGTTTCACAATGTGAACGATATCATATGCAATTTTAAAAATAACATGCTATAAAGTTAGTTTGTATGACGGCATGTTATTGCAAACACAGTGTGTGTTCTGGCAGAGCGAGGGCTGTATGGCCTTTGGGTATTCACTGTAACGGCACACAAACGGCTGACAAAAGCAACCAGCAGAGCCCTGATGAAAATCACACCATTACATCTGTAATTAACAGCATGAAATCCTGCCACAAAACCCCTTCAATGTCTGAATAACATCCCTGATCCGTGCGCCCACAGGAGAGCCAATGCACGTTCCCACAATGCACTGGGGCAGCAGGACTGATGGAGCTTTGGAGCTCAATTTCCAACACAATCATCCTCATTTCAGCCTGAAAATGCCAGAGAGATTCTGCTACAGTCTCTTTAGTGAAAGGAGAGAGAGAGAGAGAGTAAGAGAGAGAGAGAGGAAAAGAGGGGGAGAAAGAATGGAGGCGGACAAAGAGCGTCTTTTAACAGCAGTTTAACAGTCACCTGGAGGGCATGAAGGACACGAGAGAGAAAGAAGACGGTAGTGTGAAAAAAATGCTTGTGTGAGGGATATGCACTCTTGCAAGTTAAAAATCACACACATTTAGTGGCTGTTTTACACACATTTACTCTGTCTCTCTTTCCCGCTCTGTCATGTTCTGTACTGTACATCTCCCTTTCTCAAGTAAATAGTGTACAAAATATAATCCATATATACAACAAAGTCAGCAAACGTCTCTCACACAGCTCTGTGCATTATGCATAACATTAGAGAATACTCTAGTATAGTGTACTCTTACCTCTATGTCTGTTTGTAGTTTTGTCAAACATTAGCATGGCATCCTCTACCTGAAAAACACAACAAAACACACTCATGAGTCAAAGAACATACAAAGAGTAAAGTACTAAAAAAAAAAAAAAAAGTACAGTGAGACCAGAAAAAAAATCTTATAATCCAAGCTCAACATGTATAAACTTACAATACAAGCATTAATAAGACCAGATCAATAAGAAGACAAGCACCCTTTCATAACGAGCACTTCCGTCATGACAAATGTACTTCTGTCATAATTAAAAGTTTCTGTGGAGTACTTCAGTTTCATTGCTCAACAGGACAAATGCATGACAAGAAACCTTTGTATGACGCAGACAGGTTCTTAAAAAAAAAAAAAAAAAAAACACGGAATCCTGCAGAGACACACACCAGAGTCCAGAGTAATTTGCCCTTCATGACTCACACATGAGAAAGAGGTGGAGATAGATAGAGAGAGAGAGAGAGAGAGAGAGAGAGAGAGAGAGAGAGAGAGAGAGGGAGAGGCAGAGTCAGTCTCAGGGGGAGACAAAGCGGTCCATGTGTCCATGCACTGCCTGCCTCCTGGATACGGTCGCTAGGTAACATGAGGAGTTGTCTGAGTGTAAGAGACAGACTGTCCAGCACAGCGGGGGACCCCAGTATGAGGCCGGTGGCTAGAAACACACACACAGAGGGGTCGTGGTGTGTCTGTAATAGAGTGGTATTAAAATATCATAGCAGCAGGAGTCAAACCTGCGCCGCCCACATGAGCCCCACAGCCAACCAGTACACGCTTTCAAATGGACCTACTGCACAGTACAGCGCTTCCACCTGAAGCAACGCGGGGTTAAACACTGATCACTCTGGACAAAATGAGAACAGACATTATGGGTTAATAGCTGCAAGTAAACCTGAGCATGCTGCTCTCAGAGCAAATCAGATCAGACAACAGCAGACCAGACCATATCATACCCTACTATACCAGTCTAGCCTAGTCTATTACATAACATATCGCCACACGTCATATATCAGATCAGACCAGACCAAACCAGACCATATCATACCCTACTATACCAGTCCAATCTAGTCTATTACATATCATATGTCAGACCAGACCACATTAGACCAAACCAGACTATATCATACCCTACTATACCAGTCTAATCTAGTCTATTATATATCAAATCGCAAACATTGTATGTCAGACCAGACCAGACCACATCATACCCTATTATACCAGTCAAGTCTAGTCTATTGCACATCATATCACACACATCATATATCAGATCAAACCAAACCAGTCCGTATCATACCCCACTATACCAGTCTATTCTAGTCATTATATATCATATCACAAGTATCATATGTCAGAACAGACCATATCATACCCTACTTTACCAATCTAGTCTAGTCTATTACATATATGACATACGATTTGTCAGACTACACCAAACCAGACCACATCATAAACTACTCTACCAGTCCAGCCAGTCTAGTCTTTTACATATTGTATCACACAGGTCATATATCAGACCAAACCACATCAGACCAGATCACATCACACCCTGCTATACCAGTCCTGTCTAGTCTATTACATATTATATCAAATACATAATATTTCAGGCCAGACCAAGTCAAACCAGACCACACTATATCACTCCTTACTATACCAGTCCAGTCTAGTCATCAGACCATACTCTACCAGTCTAGTTTACCGTTCATATCACATCAAACCACACACTACACCAGTTCAAACCATCCATAATTTATATTCTCAGACAAGTGTAGTCTGGTCCACAAAGTACCATACCAGTCCATATCATATCAGAGAACAGATCAATCCAGTCTAGTCTATGGTAGTTCATATATGGTGTAATGATATCAGACCAGACCATATCATACCAGTTTAGTCTACACTGTTCCAGTTCATTATCATAACACATTATATCATATCGCATCAGATCATACCAGCCCGGCCTAGTCTACATCAACAATATAAGAATTAAAGTGATTATTCTTCAAACATCTGCTTGCAAGTAAACATTGGACGTTTGTACTGTCCTTCACACGCATACACAATAGCAGAGAGGTTGTGAGAAGATCAGAAATGCGTCACACACCAGTAACGCACATTGAGCTGGTGAAATCAGTGTAGCACTGCAAGTCTTTTCTAAAGTGTCTGTCACTGGACTGCTGAAATGCCTCTCTGCCTCTATCTGATGGGAGGTTAAGGACCTCTTCTCACTCACACACACACACTCTTCTCTTGCTCCTGAAAGGAAAGCTGAAGAGGCAGACAGAGCTCTTACCGCTCTTAAAAGAGAAGTGAAACTCTACTAGACTCTCTGGACTTTCTTTAGTAGAAATGAAGGAGAAACGTCGGCCATCACCAACCAAACATTACAGAAGATGCTTCCCTCGCACAGGGGTAAAAGCTGCTTGTGTTCCTGTCAAACACGTCAATATGTTTTTGAAAAACATCTGTAGAAGGGCAAACACATTCATACAGGTGAGATCACATAAGAAACACACCATACAGACAAGAATTATAAATAATTAATCCCAGAAACTGCAGCATTAATAAAAAATGAAAGCAGAACAGCTTAGTAAACACATCCTCTGTAAGCTGTATGATCAACCACACTCAGAATTCCCACATCTTTTGACCAATGAATTTTCTATGATTCAACCTTGACTTTTCCAGTCATTTATGATTACTGAAGAAGGATTTTTAATAATTTTTACATATTGCAACTTACAAAGAGCAATTTCTACAATACTAAGAGCTGAGCATAATTAGAAAACTAGCATAACTAGTCTTTTTAGGATTGTATTAGCAATTTAAACTAATCATTGAATTCATACCGCTATTTCCAGGTTCTCCATGACTGTGAAAACTCTGAATTATACACACATACTCACATGAATGTGCCATTTGAAAAGCGAGCTCTGAAAGACTGAGTTTAACAGCTGAGTCACATGCACCCTGAAAATGTCAACTCTCTTTCTGTGACTCACGATCTTTCATGAAACTTTCAATTATCAAATGTGAAGCATTGTCCTTCAGTGGCGCCTGTGTTCAGCAGATCTAGCACAGAGATGTTCATTTCTGAGCAAAGAAACCACACATTTAGGAGGATTTCAGTGCTGATAAACGTTAGTAGGTTGTATGGGGAAATCAAATTTATTTCAGTGAATTGCTAAGTTTGTTGACATACTGTAAACCATCCAAAAAACAGACTGACTGATTGATTTGTTCACTTCAAAATGTTTCCAGAGGTCCTTTTGCTGTAATGCATGTTTCATCTTTGTAGTAAAACTCAGTTTTAGTTACACACTGCCGTTTATTACCGTTTTTATTTCACATATGTGACCCTGGAACACAAAACCAGTTGTAAGTAGCACGGGTATATTTGTAGCAACAGCCAACAATACATTGTATGGGTCAAAATTACCTTTCTTTCTTTTATGCCAAAAATCATTAGGATATTAAAGGAGAGCTCCACTTCCAGAACAACAATTTACAAATAATTTACTCACCCCTTTGTCATCCAAGATGTTCATGTCTTTCTGTCTTCAGTCGTGAAGATATTATAGTTTTTGAGAAAAAAATTTCAGGATATTTCTCCATATGATGGACTTCATTGGTGCCCTGATTTTGAACTTCCGGAACGATCTGTCATTTTTTCGGAAAGTAAATATTTGTATACTTTTTAAGCACAAAAGCTCATGTAGCACAGACTCTGGGACGCGTGTCCACGATGCTACGTACTACTGTATCACGTCGAAACTACAGACCCAGTTTTTACAAAGCGAACGCACAAAGATTAAGGAAGTGCAAGTAAGTAAGTAAGGCACAACAATGTCGGACGATTCTGAAGTTGTAGGAGAAAATTTTTTTCACCATACTCTACCTTTTTGAGCAGGAGTACACAGACATTGAACTTAGAAGTGATTCGTCATGGACGCAAATCCAGAGCCTGTGCTACACAAGCTCTTGCGCTTAAAAGGTATACAAATTTTTATTTTCCAAAAAAAAAAAAGACTGATCTAGATAAGACTCTTCTTGTTTTGTGAATCATATATTTATTAAACATGGACCTGACGCCAATGTTGTTACTAAGGCTGGGTTTTGACACAAATTTCACAAATCTATTTGATTCTTATTCACAGGCTTGCGATTCAATTCGACTCTACTCAATATTGATTATTCTGGATATATATCAGCTACAGTACATGCCAAATTTTCTCAAGGAAAAAAAAAATCTCTTAACTAATGTTGTAAAATAAACATGTCAGTTAGTACTACATTACTACAATATCGAAGGTTAAAATTAACTGGTTTGTATACAAAATGCTTAAATTACACTCAATGCAGTTTTTACAGTGATAAAGAACAATTATTTTTTAAATTTTTTTTGGTATTTCTAGTTGTTACTGTTAAATAAAACTAAAACTATTAAAATGATTTGGCTTAAAATAAAGTAAAGCTGAAATTGATATAAAAATCCGATGACAACCTAAACTTAACCAACTTTATAGACTTGCCAACTAACTGAAATAAGTTGAAGTACAAAAATTAAAATTGAAAAAAAATAAAAGCTAAACTGAAATGTTTTTGGAGAAAAAAAAAGTTCATAAAAATGACAAGCACATAAAATGACTAAAACATATTAAAACTAATAAAAATAAATTCTAATAAATTTTCTTGGAATATTATAAGTATATAAATAATACTAAAATAGCAGTGCCTGACACTACAGGCTGGAAGTTGAGACCACACACAGGCACAGAGGATTTCTCCTTCCGTTTGTATTAAATGTGGATTAAATATATGTGTGGAGAGGGAAAATCCTCGCTCTCCTTTTCCTTTAAAACTCATTCGCTCTCCCCAGGGATTGCAGCTCAAACATCAATAATTTACCTTTTTCAAAGAGAAACACATTTATGATTTGTATTTGAAATGGAGTTACAGGAGATGTAATCCAGCCTGACCGGCCTAGATAGATTTCGGAGAGGCCCTGGAGATGAGCGCTGAGGAATTCCCCGCGTCTTACTGGCTCAGGGTGAGAATGTAACGCATGAACGAATGATCTCTCATCTGATCCGGGATCAGGTCGCATCAGAGCTCTGCAGAGCGCTCTCCACATGCATTTGAGAGACACAGAAATGCACTTCCCTTTTGTGTTTGTACTGAAGGGTGTACAGGTGGAACCCAGCTCATTAAAGGGTACCTATTATGCCCCTTTTTACAAGATGTAATATAAGTCTCAGGTGTCCCCAGAATGTGTCTGTGAAGTTTCAGCTCAAAATAACCAACAGATCATGTATTATATCATTTTGAATATCCCTTTTCCAGAACTTTACAAATCTGATACTCTGCCAAAAAAACATCTGTTTGGTTTTGATTACTATATCTGTTGTACTAAAAGACATATCAGTTTAAACGTCTGATATACTGTTTTCAGAGTGCACAGATACTACATGAAACTGCTTGCACAGAATATTAATATGAGCTAATGTTTATTAACAAACAGTTTCTTATGTTTTTCTTTTGCTGCATTTCAAAATAAAAGCTGTTTTGAGTCTGTGTGCGGCATTTTAATAAATATTGTTGATTTTTAGCTGCTTGCTAGAGAAAGGCTCTAATGATGCATCACAAGATGGACATTACAAGTGTTTTCTGTCTCTTGCGGTAATCAATATAGAGACACTGGAGACGGATTCTCTAAAAAATCTGCTGACCGTTTTATCCGCCAAGTCAGACGAGACAGAAATTACAGTCCTGCGAACAGACTCTCGAAAACAGAGATGAGACAGATTGCGTTCAAACTGCGGCTGCTGCAATCAGTTATTATGATAACCAATTATGCTTTGCTTAAAATAATTAATTACTCAAACAAATTCCACAAAAACAGGGAGACTGATTTCCTTTTCTTTCACAGTGTTAAGAAACATCTGTGGCTCTGTAACTGTCATGTAAATATTCATGAGCCCTTGGCTCTTCAACCAACCAGGGCAGAGATGAACTGATGCATATTCTATGGCAGACCTTGGCACGTCCATTGTTAGCACAGCGCCGAGAGGCTGCGGAAGGGCAGGGATGCTCAGGGCGAGGGGGTGTTTGACTGGGATGGGAGGGGGGTTGGGGGGCAGACGAGTCCACTCAGAAGACCTACAGCAACATCCATCAGAGCGTCAGACAGAGCTGCCATAGAGGACAATTATGGGTCATTTCGTTAAAAGGCCTTTAATGTATCCAGGCTGTGCGGAAACTCACAAAATCCATCACGTAAGCTGTTGTAAAAGTAGAAATATTCTTTTTAGGTACAGAAAGATAGAAAAAAATACCTTTATCCATGAGAAAATGGTATAACAAGCGATTGCTTCATTGTTACACTTCGCTAATCAGGATGTCTTTTTTCCTTTTTATAAACACCCCTCCTCTCACACACACACACACACACACACTCTCTCATTCACTTATCTCCACACTAATTATATTAATCAACAGAAAAAGCGCTTAATAAACCTGCTAATTGGTATGTAAATAAGATCCTCCTGACACTAACTGTGCCACAACAACTTTAATTTAAATAAATATAAATATGTCAGTATTCATTTAGCTCCGTGACGACTGCCAGCGAAAGCGGCAGAGCAGCCGATATCACCCCCTCCCCTCCTCCCTCCGGCCCCTGCAATCTATTCATCTCATTTTTCTTCATTCCTTTGCGAAAGTGTCTGACAGCATCCAAGAGCCTGAACTGTCTCCACCAGCAGCAGCCAGTAAAAGCACATTTCCATCAGAGCTGACCGATCGATAGCAGAGCAAAGAAACGGGGGGAGACAGACAGAGAGAGGTGGAGAGAGGCAGACAGAGAGACTGAGAGAGACAGACAGGAAGAGGGTCAAGACAAACAAGAGGTTGAAAAATATTTAAATCACACTTTTAAAACTTTTAAATGAAATTAAATATTAATGTTATTTCTGTAGCTGGCATCAACAGCTTTATATATTTTTTAAATATAAATAATTAATAACTACAAGTAAATTTTAGATTTAAATGTGAAACATTAAATATAAAATATTACAGATATTTAATATTGAACGTTGAACATAATAGTAACAGATTCTTATTTCTAAATACACTGGGAACCATAAAGGTGATTAATGTGTTAAGTTTGCCATTAAGACTTTCCTTAAACTGAAACAAATCTGCAAATGTGTTTGAATTTCGACGGCAATATTAAGCGAGCGATGTGATGTTGCGCTTGTCTGTTTGGATTTCTCCACAAGTCTCATCACACGTATAGAGAGGGTGAATGTGTCTCTGTTAATTTATCACCCATCATCATTTACATTTAGCTGTATTAAATCTAATCATACCTGGATCTTTTCACATCGGATGTTTAAGTAATGGCTTCTGATCTGTTTGCAACTTACTGACAGGCAAACCTGAGAACCAAAGTTATTTTCTTTTAAAGCTGCACAAAACAATGTTTAAATACTGGTTTAAGCACAACGGATGTTTGACAGATGAGGAGGTCATACTGTTGCCTAGGGGTAAAAAAAGGTTACTAACCATGTGACGTGATCACAAAATGTTTTGGACCATAATTACAACTGTATTCAGATTTTCTCATATGATCAGATGGGTCAAAACATTTTTGTAAACGTGACAAAAGAGATGACTACAATTAGAGAGCAAGACAAAAAAAGATATGCAAAGACATATTTAGGTAAAAGTGGGAATGAGAGAGAATGAGATATGTAGAGAGAAACAAAGGGAGAAAGAGAGAGAATTATAGTTGGAAGACTGAAAGAAAGAAGAGAGACAGATGGAGAAAAAGAAAGATGGACGGGGAAGACAGACAGATGGAAAGAAAGACAGAGCCGGAAAAACAGACGTAGAAAGCGAGAGAGATGGGAGGAAAAGAGAAGCAGAGGGAGAGAGAGGGGCTTTCTGTCATTTTCTATGTAATGAGAAAAGTAATGGCATTTTTACTCTTTTCTCTCCAGACTGTGATTGGAGGTGAGGGCCACACAGAAATTCACATCAATCCTCTTTCTCTCTCTCTAGGTCTGGTGAAAAACCAACAGAGCTGCTTATTTAGGGAACATTTTCAGCTAACCTAAGCACACACCTGACACAGAGCCAAAACCATGGCTATGTTCACACTGCAGGCAAATGTGGGCCGAATACGATTTATTTATTTATTTTTATTTTTTACTCCGATCTGTTTTTCTCAGTGTGATCTTTTCAATTCTGACTTGTGCCACTTCCATATGTGGTATTAAACCCAATACAGGTCAGACTGTAGTCTGAACAGTCATATCGGAATTCATGCAAGATTTACATCATTTGTGATCAACATTCATCACGATTGTGCACTCATGGGAGTCACTTCAAAGATTTTACATAGTCAAAGTTATCGAGACAGTGCGATGTGTCAGAACTCATAAATATTACAGTGACAACTTTATATACAAGCAAAACATGATAGCTTGTAACATAAAAGTTTCAAAACTCTTTTGTCACATCCTTGTCTTTATTTTTCATATTGCCTAAGCATCATTTTGCTGGTTTTTACAGCAGATCACACTATAAAGAAATGCATTATAGCTTACATTATGTCCTCTGTGTTTCCTTCCGAAGTGCAAGTAAACACTGCGCGCTGCGCAAATGCGATTTGGCTACTTTTGGACTAGTTTTGAAAAGCAATTGGGTGTATTTTATGGTGAAAACCTGGCAACTCAATTTTATTTATTTATTTATTTTTTTGTGCATGTGGTTCAGTTTAGAAAAATTATCTGTTCACACTGGAAGTCTGATATTGGCCACATTTAAAACAACTTGAACAGCTATACAAAAAAAATGGATCTGTGCAAAAATATGAATTGAGCACTAAGGTTCACAGTGTGAACATAGTCTAAGTAGCTTTAGAAAACGCCAACATACATCAACATAACAATAACTAAAATTGACTCCAGACATTTGAATGGGAGTGTATATACACTAATAAGTACTGAAAAGTACTTAACTATACTATCAACTATATATTACACTATCAACTATAAACGACAACTATATTGAGATGTGAATTCAAAAGCCAAAAACCTCCATCTGGCACATGTGCACATACAATATAACAATTTAAAAAAAAAAAAAAATGCAGATGCATGCATTACATATACACTCATTTGAAGGTTGCTTCCTCCACTCATTAAGGTTTAAAACAGACCTTTTCTCTACGCAAAACAGCCCTGTGTTGAGTGGAATCCCTCTCCACCTGCCCTCTTAAACACAGCTCAGATCCTTCAAGACCTCTAAGAGGATCCCCATTTTATCAGTGATCGTAGATACGTAATAAGGTTCCAGACAAAGCAAAAATAAACTGAATCTCTCCTGTGTCAGATTGATAATCTGCTCTAAAATGGAAATGCATAAAGCGCTTAAGAAGAAAAGAAATGAATTCAATTATATCTGCTTAATTATGTTCATCTCCTGTGTTTTCTTTGAGATTAGTTCCTAATCTCTTTTAAATGCCGTTTCAATAATAATATGACATATTCCATCATGATGGAAAAGAATAGCTAAATGTCAGTCAAATCCTTTCTTCGCAGTCTTTCACATGCAGGGAAACCGTGCCAGCTGTTTTTTTTTTTTTTAATAGCGCAGGCTTTTTTGTCACGGTAGACACGGGAGTCTTATTTGAATCTGGCAAGACATTGCTGTATTTATTTCATCTTGGATTAACATGACAGCTAGTTTTGTCAGGGGGGTCTTTAATACGACGGAGAGGAGCCGCTTGTGCCGCTGTAATTCGTGCCGCTAATATACGAGAGAGAGATGTCGCCGTCTCTCCCTTATAGAGCAGAGCATCAGAAGATAAACACAGAGGAGGGAAACCTCTTTCTCTGTCTGTCTTCAGAAGAGTTTTTTTCTCAGCTCCTGGGGCGGTATGTAAGTTTCAGATCTGTCTGTAAGTTCACACGCTGTGCATAACTGACACAAAAGCTCCATTTCTGTGCTGCATAAATGCACATAGGTTCGACAGAATTTCAACAGATAAAAGGCTCATTTGTTGTCGTGTTGTATAGAATCTACACAAATGTCCAAACACCACTACAACCTGCACACACCATGGACTACAAACTACACTACAAAGACTACAAACCAAACCTAACCCTAAATATACATATACACACTGTAACATGTTAAACTGTTACATTGTGTATGTGTCAACAAATGTCAATATCAGAGTGAATGAAATCACTCTTCATATTAGAGCCTCATTGATGACAGAATCCGTCAGTTCCGATTCACACACAATCACACAATGGATGTGAGGTCACAGTCTGCACAGGTGTTGAAGTAAATGCAGGACAGTGATGAGTCCCTTACACAGGTTTTGTTGTGGTGTGTGGGAGTGTGTCGTCTCTGTACTCATCCTGATAAGATATAATTCACACCTGCTCTGAGTCCACCATGAGAAGGTTTATCATCCTCTAACACCCCCAATTACCATGACAACATTACAATTCTCCCACCAGACGACAACCGTTTTAACCTGTGTCATTTTCTCTTCATTTTACACTCCATGTAAGACTGAAGACTGTTAGATTGTGTGTGTGTGTGTGTGTGTGTGTGTGTGTGTGTGTGTGTGTGTGTGTGTGTGTCAGTTTCCCCAGGCCCACCCACTGCTGGCAGCAGCTGAATGGGTTTCAATGTCTTTCATCCAAGATTTATAAAAACACCAACAAAACAAACAGGGTTTACTGGCAGGACAGACGTTCAGAAAATGACTGTGGCAATGTGAGGATTATATTGTTCTCTGAAGCCTGGCAGCTTCCAGCTCTAGATGCCAGTAAATCATGAATCTGTTTATCATTTAGAAGCTAAAGACTCTAATAATGATGATGGACGTCAAAAGAAAGTTTGACTTTAAAAAAGCTGAACGACTAAATAAGTGGAGGGAAGGAAGGGAGGAGAGGAAAGGAAAGAAAGGAAGGAAGGAAGGAAGGAAGGAAGGAAGGAAGGAAGAAGAAAAGAAAGAAAGAAAGAAAAAGAAAGAAAGAAAGAAAGAAAGAAAGAAAGAAAGAAAGAAAGAAAGAAAGAAAGAAAGAAAAGACATAATCAGACAAAAACACGGTCACTCAGGAACTACAATCAGCAGGTGATGTCACTTGGGGGTGGACACAGCAGGTAGCCAATCACGCATAGCAGGAGAGCTGTCAATCAAGACTTCCAACTGTGCACAATATCAGAGGGCCTACAGGACTTCAGTCCGCTCTGTGTTAGATGGGCCGTGTACAACAAAATAAAGATTTTACAAAGTCAATTATAAATGTAATGAAAAAATATTTTTAAACAAATTAACACTAAAAATGCTGGGTTAAAAACAACCCAGCGCCGAGTGAAATATGGACAAACTTAGCGATTGGGTTGTTTTTAAATGTTTAACCCAGCCTCCTGGGGAGTTTTATTTAACTCAACTATTGCTTAAAAATGACTATTTTTTTGCTTAAACTGATCCCAAAATAGGTTGGAAATTTATTACACGCTAAAAAACGCTGGGTTATTTGTTTAACCCAAATGCTGGGTTCAGCCCGCTGGGTCATTTTACTGGGCTGTTTTTATATTTTTTTAACCCAAATGTTGGGTTCAACTTGTTGAGTCATTTTATTGGGTTATTTTTAATATTTTCACCCAGGTGCTAGGTAGTTTAAGCTGCTGGGTCATTTTTAACGCTGGGTTATTTTTTTCTACCCAACCACTGAGTTAAGCCTGTCTCTGACGAAACAATCCAACTGAGTTACAGTCAGAGCGTGGGCTTCTTGAGTCCTCTAGGAGAGAGCAGTTCTCAGCGCCGCCGATTTGGTGCACTTCTTCAGCGAAATAAAGGTTTGTATACATTTCATTCTTTACTGTGTTGTAAACTGTATTATTTTACACAACGTAACATAAGGACATGATGTCAGTCAGCTGCGTCAGCGGTGGTCACTTCGGATGATGGAAACGCCTTTTGCCTTGCATAAAATAAATGGATTTTATTCGTTATAGTACCGAGTTTAATTTAATTTGATGTTAAAATGTGGGGGGTTTTTTTATACGTTCTAGTCAATTTTAAGCTAGCAATATAATATTTTTTAAACAATAGTTGACTTAAATAAAACAACCTAGCATGGTGGGTAAAAACATTTAAAATAACACAGCATGTGTCTGAGTTGTTTTTAACCCAGCAGTATGTGTAGTAAACTGTGTCTGATTTTTAATTTACAACCATTTTTGGGTTCATTTTAAGCCAGCCATATAGTCATTTTTAAATAATAGCTGAGTTAATAATACTACTCAGAAGATTGGGTTTAACATTGAACCCAAATGTTTGGTCAAAACACCCCAGTCGCTGAGTGTGTCCATATTTAACCCAGCATTTTGAGTGTATTATAAAACATGTATGACAACATTTTTAAAAATATAGTAGAGTTCATATTTCAATAAAAAGTTTCAAAGAAGGTCGCCGTTGCGCTACGGGCGTCCCGAGTTCGAATCCCGACTCAAGAAACTTTCCAGATCCGTCCCCCCTCTCTCTCCCGCACCTCGCTTCCTGTCAGCTCTACACTGTCCTATAATAATAATAAAGGCAAAAATGCCAAAAATAAGAAATCTAAACAGAGTTTCAAAAAAGCAGGGGTGGGTTTTTTCAAAACAGTGGCAGCCTATCATTCCCAAAGCACATCAGGAGAAAGTTAAATCTCTCTCATCTTCCATCCTCTCTTTTTTCTGTATCATGTCATGCATAACAAACATCAGTCCCTGCACCACAAAAACGACAGACAATCCAAGTACCTTCACTAATATAACCACTAAATTAACAAAAAAAAAAATAACTTCACAAACTGATTCACGTAATTTATTCACACATTCACACGTCATTAGATGAAACGGCATGTTTCAGAACATCTAAGCAAAGCCCGCGTGTGAACACTTTCTAGACGTTTAAAGGTAAATTAACGAAGACCAAAGCAGAACATTTTAAGATCCTTTGCCTCTCTATTGGCTTTTTTCTTTTCTTCATGAAGAGAACTCCTCATCTCAAAAGGCACAGTGTGTGTGTGATTCGCCTGCATCTGGCCCACTTCTGTTAACCTGCTATCAGACAGGGCGGCTTTCAAAGAGAACGCTCTGTGCTCTGAAGTTCCTTGCAGATTAATCTGAAACATTAAGCAAATGCTGCATAAACTGTCAGAGCAAAGCTAAGAGAAAGAGAACGAGAAGAGAATGGTGGCCCGGTGACCTGAGACGGAAAAAGCACAAACCCCCAGAGGAACGTTCAGTCTTCAGAAAGCATAACGGCAGAAAAGAGGTTTTAATATGAGAAACGGAGAAAGAAGAAAATGAAACTCTTCTATCTGTCTCCATGGAGTTCCACACATATCTCAGCGTATTTAGGTGTGCATGTGTATTTTAGGAGCTTGAAGTTGTGTGTTCGATGTAAGTTCATAATAATAATGCTCAGCAGAATCTGACTGCAAACATGTTAGCATCACCATTACAGTAGGCGCCAAGAACTTCTGTTTGGATAACCTGCAGAGAAGCAAACGACTCCCTTTGAAAATAAGAGAGAGAGAGAGACAAGGCTGGTTGCCAGCCTCATATTGCATTTGATCAGACATCCACAACATGCTGCCAATATGAATAAAACTCATCCAAGCTCATCCTTCCCTTACAGCGTCGGATCAATCCTTCAACACACACCTCTGACAATAACTACACATGATCCACACGCAGAAGAAAGGATCACAATATTCCAGCATTCTTTCATCTGAGATTAAAGCAGCTTTTCCTTGAGGAAATCCAAAGTGGTATCACTAAATCACAGGGTTTTCTAGGAAAAGATATTTTTTTATTTTTTTTTAAATTGGACACATAAATTCCAGCAGAGAATTCCAAGACATAATCCTTACAGAAGCATCAAGTCCTATACTAGACCATGCTTTTCTTAAGCAAAGAAAAACATTTATAAAAAAACAATTCAAGAACTAAACAACGACTCAAACAAAGAGAGAACATGAGAAGGAAGATTAGCGTGACATGAGATTCTTTAATGAAAAATAAGCCGTACAGTTGTGATCGAAGGTACTAATGGCTTTTATTGATCAACGGCACAGATTTTCTCTCTCATCTCCATTCGTAACTGACATCAGTTTAATTCAACTCAATTAAAACAACCTGCACTCAGGATTTCTCTAATGCCACTGAACCGGCTCTACCCACCATCTGGCTGCGCTCCACATCATTACCTCCTCTCCAGTCCAGCGACACCTGTCAACACCCGATGACGTGACCGTGAGGACATAGGTGAGACACTGACACACCAGCACCAACTCTGAATTTAAGCAGTGACCCTTTCCACAGAGGAAAGAGTCAACAAGTTCTTTTTAAATTACTTTTCATATGATTTTTTTTCTGTATAAAATGTAGGGTTGGGCCGATAGACAATGCAACTGTCCATCATCACTGGCTGACAGACATCATGATGTTGATGAGGTTCAAACACTCACGAATGCTCCAGAAAGAGAAACAATGCATTATGAGCCAAGAGTGTAAACTTTTGAACAGAATGAAGATCTATACATTTTTCTTATTTTGCCTAAATATCATATTTTTTCATTTAGTACTGCCCTTCAGAAGCTACAGAAGATACCTGCCTGTTTCCCAGAAGAAATAAGTTAAATTTACCCTGCTCTTCAGATTCAAAAAGGTTTCACCCCTGGCTCTTAATTTCTTCTGGAGCAACAGTGAATATTTGAACCTTCTGTAATGGTTGCATATGAGTCCCTCAATTGTCCTCAGCGTGAAAAGATGGATCTCAAAATCATACAGTCATCGTTGGAAAGGGTTCAAACACAAAAATGCTGAAAAAAATAAAAGAATTTGTGGGACCTGAAGAACAGCAGGCAGTTTAACTGTTCAGGACAAACAAAGGACTCATGAACAACTATCAGTAAACAAACAAACAAACAAACAAAAAAAAAACAGATGTGTATCATTCAGGTAACACCACATATGTAAACTTTTGAACAGGGTGATTTTTTATAAATTCAACTATTATTTTCTTTTGTGGACTAACATCTTTTATGTGAAATACCTTATTCAGGTCAGTACTAAATAAACAATAACATGCATTTTGTATGATTCCTCTTACTTTGGTAAAATAATTAACATTTTGCAGATTCTGCAAGGAGTATGTAAACTTTTGACTTCAATTGTAATATATATATATATATATATATATACACACTAACCAAAGGCCAAACTGTGGTCATATGTATATACTTTCAGCAGCTTTATGTGAAATATAGTCCCTAAATAATGTTTTTTTCTCAAGGTTGGCCCCTAAAAAGATCACACACAGTGCCTGAGTACAGCTGTCACAAGGGAACAGCTTTAAGAAGCTTCTTTAGGTCAAGGGGTTGAACTCATATCTCACTCTCTTCCTCCGTCCATCAGGAAGCGCTTCAACCCCTCTTCTCATTTCCTGCGTCGGCTGAAAAGAGCCCGAGACCTCGGGCGGGCGGCCATCTGTTCTCTCGCACAGACACAGAGGACATATGAAACTCCCACAGCTGTCTGGCCTGATTAAAGTACAGCACAGCATCTGCACACAGAGATCAGATTCATATACACCATTCGTCTGCTCTGCGGCACGTCCCTGACTGTTATACTGTGAAATATCAGCTCGTTGAGGAGTCGAAGCACTGAGCTATCAGATTCTGATGGCATCGGGCCTCCGCTGAGAGAGAAAAGACTCTTCGTCACACTTCCTTGTCACCCCAGAGAAGCGGGGCATTGTGGGACTGCTGACATGAACACACCAAATCCATAATTCATGAGTCATGCTGAACAGCCTGGCAAACATGCTGCTTGCAGCAACGACAACCCACCGCTGAACTGTGTTTCCCTACGAGAACGTTTCCCCCGTCGGAAGCGAAGCGGGAATTGTGCCGTGTGTTGAGAGAATGAATGAATATAAGCACGGTTGTTGTAAACTTGAGAGCTCTTCCTCTGCAGCTGCCGCCGTTGACTTGTGAAAACCACACTGCTAAATGAAAGCGGACAGAGCGCGACTTACAACTTTTTTCTCTGCTCGTCTTCGCGATTGCACTTTTTACAGACCTGTGAATGATCAAGAGCATCAATACAAAGAAAAAGACTTTCATCTCCTGACAGACAGAGAGAGAAAGCGTGTTGTATCATCAGCGCATGGTAATTGTACAAAGCCTTCCTCTCTTCTCTTTGATTTCCGGCCGCTCTGACCGCTCTAACAATCTCTCTCTTGCTCTCTCCATGCGCTGGAGCTCAGAACCGGAGCTGCACAGCTTTACCTCAGTACACTACAGTTATTACGAGCAAAGTCGGCCACTTCCATAAAGGATGACCAACTCCAGCCCCAAATACGGCTGGGGAGACGCGAGACGTCAGCTGCAAACCAGCCCGGAATATATCAGAAATAATCTGCTGAGATCACTGTCTTGCTTTCATCCAGATCCTCTCTGCTGAGGTCTGATCTCCACCTGACATCTATAATACAGAGAATATCAACAGATAAACCACAGAAAAGTGTGTTTTTCAGTATCTCTTTCTGTGTTGCATCATCACGGACCAGATCTAGTAGCAGCTTCACACGGCCAAAGACCACCAAAATTCATAAACAATTAGATGCAATTTTGCACAAACAGAGCTGGACGAAGCAGACTAGGGCTGGCCTATATAGCAATTTAAAAGAAAACGGGGAGAAAAAAAAAAAAAATTCACAATATAAAAACATAAATTACTATTTATTTACCAATATTTGCTGATAAACAGGACTGCTAATGTTAATTTAAATTCATAAAATGTATTTTTTTTTATTTAAATTATGGAATATTTCAACACTCTGAATTCAATATGGTGAAACTGTAGGAATATTTTGAGTGTTAAAGAAAAGAAATAAACCTGGCAGTTCAATCTCTTTCAAATCAGAGACACTATTATAATCAATGCTGTCAAAATTAGCGCGTTAACACAGGCGATTAATTTGTCCAGTTTAACGGCGTTAAAAATATATATACTTTTCAGAGATGCACTCAATTTTGCCTCATCGCAAGGCACTAGTCAAATTGCACGCATAAATACAGCTGTAGCCTGTATCATTTCATATTAAAGCACGAATTAAACATTTCGTATTAAAGGCTGAACATTGTAGCAGCGGTAGCTCTTAAAGTAATAGCAGCCAAATAACCTAATAACCCAGCTGCTGCAGAACAAAAGGAAAAAATAAAATAAATTAATTAATTAAAAAAACAAAAAAAAAACAAAAAAAAAAAAAAATCAATAGCTTTTGTAGCTTTAAGGATTCATCTATATTTCATTTAGAATTTAGTGTTTGATAACTTTATTAAATTTTGTAAATTTTGCTGAAGGGCACAGGTAAATAATGGGTTTATGTGAAGATTGTTTAGGTTCACTTAAATTAGAAGTTATAATTTTTTCTAATAAATGTTACAATTCATAGCTCTCAATTATACTGTAATGTTGAATGGCTCTAGTCAATTGTTAAATATTATAGGAAAAAAGGTACAATTCCTGGGGACATCAGTAATATTGGTATCAGTGATACTCGCCTTTAGTCATAAAAAAATGCCATTAAACAAATATCAAAAATACGCTGTCTTTATGTTCTTTTTACATTAATTTGAAGATTGAATGTGAAATGATTGCAATATAAAGTATATTTTAAAACTTTAATGTTTTAAACAGCTGAACTCAATGGGCAAATAAAAGTAGACAAAGTACATAAAATATCCTTGAGTTGCCACTCTTCTGAGGATTATATCCCAGTCACATTTACCAGCCCCTAAATGTCACAAAAACACAGTAGTAAAAACAATGATCCAACCCATCTCACCTACTCCATCAACTCACTGGATACTCAATTTCCTGAATGCATTGCACCTCTACAGTATAGAAAAAAATGTTGGGCTGCAGGACAGGATCTCCAAAAAGCGTATCTGTAATTTTGTTTGAACACCCAGTTCCGGTGTGAGAAAAGGGCACTGGAGTGTAAACACTCTCGCTGATGGGCCGGAGCCTGCCGCCACAGCCGGCCGCTCTGCTACCATGGCAATTAGAGCTTTTAATAAGATGAGAATATTGCTGATAAGAATCAATTAGAGGCCTTTTAACTGAGGAAGAGCTGAGAGAGTCCCACTCAGCTTAGATCAACACACGCTCGACTCTCACAGGAATCAATCAGGGACAATCTGTTTTCCTAGTTAAAAATATTGAATCTCCTCAGAACTCAATACATCAGCGGTCTCAAACTGGTGACCCAGAGTTTATCCTTAAATTTGACCAATAAACAAATTTTCACTTCATCCATTTCGGCATTTAATATTACATTAGAGGGCTGGAACACAAACGTAAACACGTTTCCAAAAGTATATAAAAGAACACAAACCTCTCAAAGCGCTGATCAGAGCCAGACGGCGCTAAAAGGCAAATCAGATGTTCACTCAAGAGTTGTTAAGAGTCTAGACCAGGGGGTCTGAGGCTTTTGGTGGGCATGTGGCTTGAAAATTAATTAGTACTACAGCAAGAAAAAAAAAAAACCTAGTTTGCGAATCTACACCTCACCCTGAGAACATTTCCTCCACCATCAACATCTCTGTACTTTATCGATCGCCACTAAACGCTCCAGCTGGCAAGATATGAAAAATTCATATTTCAATTTTGGCAGTTGTTTTTAACTTATAAACAACTTGAAATAAGAAGACTGTGCACAACGACTCTCTCATGATTCACACCTGAAATTAACTACGCTGAAGTTTACTGAATCAAAACAAAAAAGTTTGAAAGTCTGCCCTCAAGATATGGCTTTAGAAAACCTCCTGTGATGCACAAATTGTTTGGGGACTAGGTTTCATTATGCCTTTTGACACCTCTAACAAGAAGGTTTGAAATATGCCTGTCATAAATCTGAAAGGCTGCAACCACAGTATCCAAAACCTGCCTGATTAGAGCAAGAACTGTTTTTATCTAGTCCTTCAACTCTATCAAAGGCCACTTGCATCTTGAGGTGGGTTGATTATGTGCAATTTTGCAGATGTTTTTATCTTAAGTGCAGACACACAACAGAAAAAGCCCACCTTAAAAACCTGAATATAAATGTTTTGATCCATTCCAAAATTTTGCTTTGATGTGATCTAAAAAAAACAGCGCAGAATCTTAAACATAGGGATGGGTTTCGATATAGATTATAGACTGGTAACTAGTCTTTTAGTAATTATTATTAAAAGAAGAGTAATTTGTTTCAGGAACCAGGCAACACTGGCCCTGATGTATGTTTTTGATTCACCAAAAAGAATTGACTCAGAGTTATTGGTTCATGAACATTCACTGTCACTACCGTAACAGTCACGACCGAAACATGTCATCACTGTTTCAGAAGTGACAAAAGTGAACACATAATCCTTTATTTGAGGGAAATAAACTAAATTTTCATACAGTTATGCACATTTTAGTATTTTTTTGTAGTAAAAGTTAAAAAAAGTTAAAGGGGTCATCGGATGCAAAGTTCACTTTTACTTGTTTGAACATTAATGTGTGTTGGCAGTGTATGTACAAATCTACCCTATAATGATAAAAAAATCCATGCAGTGGTTTGTAATTAATCTGTAAAAATAATACCCCCTTTTTCAAATCGAGCTGTTCTCAGAGGCCGCTCCAACGATAGTTGATTGACATGAGCATCTTACCTCAGATCAGCTGTAACAGTCCGACCTCCACTGTTTCGATGCCGGAGCAGGGATGTAAGTTAGACAACAATATCTCCGATTGAGGTGTTGTGTTGCTGGAGGTAATAATGAACATACTGGTCGTCATTTACTCCTGACATCTGAGCCGCTGAAGATGCAGTGGATTACGTGTTTGTGAAGGGAATGCACTTCCCGATCTACATAAATGCATCTATGTTTGTGCAAATCGTTCGTGCTCACACATACAGCAGAAGTGAGTATAAGGGTTTTTTTTTATGAATCTCTGCAATCACCTTTCTTACTAATGTGCTAGCTAGCAAATTTTGCGGCTGAACACGCTACATGCGGCTAAAGTACACAATCTCTCAGAGCAGCTTGTCACTCCACACAGAAAAGAGAGGGGCGGGGTGAGCAGAGCTCATTTGCATTTAAAGGAACAATCAGAGCAGAGCTCATTTTGACAGGGTAAAAAGGCTGTTGTTTTACACAACCATTGAGAATTTTTAACCAAAGTATATTAGAGACTTTTCATTAAGACCCTAAAGAATCATATCAACTTGTGGAAAATGGGCATCCGAGGACCCCTTTAAAATTATGTAATGTGAGTCATCAAAACATTACTGTCACTACCGAAAATGTGCTGTTGCTACAAAAATAAAGTATACTGAGTTATCAACAAATATGTTTGGTTCAATGTATATTCAAACTAACGAATCCTTAAATGGGTCATCGGATACCCACTTTCCACAAGTTGATATGTTTTTTTAGGGTCTTAATGAAAAGTCTGTAACATACTTTGGTTAAAATTTCTCAATGATAGCGTAAAACAATACCTTTTTACACTGTCAAAATCATCTCTGCAGAAATCAACCCATTCTGTTGGATGTTCCTTTAAATGCAAATTAACTCTGCTCACCCTGCACCTCTCTTCTGAGGGGTGACAAGCCGTGCCCTGTTTACTTTAGCCACATTTAGCCACGAAACTTGCTAACTAGCACGTTATTAGTAATTTTTTTAAATTAGTAATTTAAAAAAACCTTACAATTACTTCTGCTGTAAGTGAAGCTGGATCACGAATGATTCGAGATCGGGAGGCGCATTCCCTCCACAAACAAACGTAATCCACTACATCCTCAGTGGCTCAGATGATGAAGTAAATGACGACCACTATGTTCATTATTACATCCAACAACAAGATGTAATAATGAACATAGTCCATCGCTCAATCGCTTAGGAGCCATTCTTGTCTACGTCCCTGCTCCGGCATCGAAACAATGGTGATCAAACTGTTACGGCTCATTCAGGGCAGTACTAAAGTAAGATGCCAGTGTTGGTATGACGTCACAGACAAGAAGCTGAAAATGGCTTGATCTGAAAAAGGGGAAATTATTTTTACAGATTAATTAAAAACCACTGGGTGGTCTTTTGTCATTATAGGGTAGATGTGTACACACACTGCCAGCACACATTTATGTTCAAGCAACATGTAAAAGTGAACTATGCATCCGATGACCCCTTAAATGTTGAAATCAGTATGATCAACATTTTGCCTTTTACAATGAAAAATTGCATTCAAAATAAATAAATCTCATACATCACACTTGAAATATTGTTAAAAATGTAACTGTTATTGATTTACCTCTGAAAACTTTAATAAAATAGCAAAAAAAAATGTTTTAGGGCTGTCAAACGATTAATCACGATTAATCGCATACAAAATAAAAGTTTGAGTTTGCCTAATATATGTGCGTGTACTGTGTGTAATTATATATATGTAAATACAAACACATTTCATTACACACAGTACACACACATATATTAGCCAAACTAAAACTTTTTTTGTATGCGATTAATCGCGATTAATCGTTTGACAGCCAAGGTATATATTAGCAAAATCTCAATAGGTCAATATAACCCTTCTTATTAAATTATATATTACTGTGTTTTGGTAGCAACAAAAACTTTCTGAATATACAATTTGAGAATTAACTACACAGTTGCTAGAAATGTGTACCTTGGATATGATACAGTTTGCATACTTATAAAATTTTTCCACCAGTTTTGTAAAATGGTGCATATGTGTTTTTGATTTGTGAACAAGCAGAAAGACGTTGATCCTCTATCTATATTTTTACCTAGCTGACCTACTCAAACTTTTCCTGTTCTGATAAAAAGGTGACTGTTTATATGTGTGAGCTCTGTACACATTTGCAAACGCAGTGCTCGGTTAATGGCGTTTGGATTCAGATATGGTCATTCTGATGAAGGCTGTCAGTAATAATAGCTGCAGGCTGAAAGAAGATGCTGTTAACAGCTCCGGTTTCCCTTTTCTTTTCTGCATGCAAACATTAGACTGATGGAGATAATACCAGGGTATGTATTGCCTACGGTAGTTCACCCCGTCTCATCCTCATTCTTTCCCTGACTCTCATTAAACATACACAAACCAGCCAGTTTGCTCAGAAAAGGCTCTTTAGAGTTGTCTGACACAGTTTCCTCTTGCTCCTGATCTCTCAAACATATTGATTATAGTAAAACAATCACCAAGCATCCGAACATCCGCGTCTACAGTGTGGAGGAGAGTGCCGTCTGTCTCGGCTCTCCTCTGACTGCTCTTGAAGTGACTTGCTAAAGAGAGGCTGAGGGTTCTTCTTCCTGAGAGAGAGTGCGAGTGTTAAATCAAACCCTTCGAGGAATCGCACAACACCACCCACACAGCAAACAGCTTAACGGAGCAACTCACGGCTACCATTATTGACATGACTGTGTTACATCCTGATTTATCTCTGACAGAGTTATAAGTGTACAAGACTCAATGTGAGAATAAACACATCTCACTTTGCAAACACTTCGTCTTGGTCCTAGGAGACAGAAACAGACGAGAACATGTGACTGCTGATGTGTAATTGTTATGAGTGTCTCTCTTCACGGCTGTCTCTCTGCTCAGTCTGTGTGTCTGACCTCTGGCTCAGGTGCAGCCGAGGGGACATTATGTCTGTGAGCCGTGCGAATAAAATGGCGTCCTGGCGTACCCAGCCCGATATGACGGGCGTCAGGACCCGCTGAGGTCACAAACAGGCCCGGCTCTCATTCCCGGCCGTGTGATGATTTCATCCTCAGGCTGAGATGCATCATTCAGTGCCTCTCGGGGAGCAGATGGCAGGATGAGACGGGAGGGGCCGTTTTCCCCAGGAACGAGAGGACAGATCTCTCTCTCCCTCTCCAGAAAGTGAGACTCTTCATCTTCGCTCGGCTTGATGAGCCTTTAAGAGTCTTAAATGGGTTTTTGGCTCTGTGGCTCCGCAGGAAGCGGCCCACCTGAGTCCCAAACGACTCTTTCTTTTAAATGGCTGCTCTATTATCAGTGCTCAAGTCAAATTTTGATGTGTGGATCATCTTGGGGTTCTTTTCTCACTTTTCTCATTGGCCAAGTTAAGGGTCTCCGAGGAGGCCCGATGGAAATCTGACAACCTTCCCTTCTAGAGCTCATTTTCACCCGATCACACACGAAGCAGTGTCTCAGACGCAGAGCTGGGGCCTCTGTTGGTCTAGCGCAGCCAGATTTTTGACAATCTGCATAAAGTCTGGTCTAGTTTGCAGCTTGCTCTTGCCAAGAACGGCCTAATTAGACAAGAAACAGGCATCTAACCAACATGTCAAAGGACACAGCTCAAGTTTCACATACGTGAAATTCACTCACGGTTGCACAGAGAATATCAGTAAACTTATTGGGAAGTGTGTGCAATCTCTGTGGTCAGAATTTATATCTATTTAAACATATGTAGTCATTATTTCACAAAATATACAGTTCTGCTAGTGGAAATCTCACAAATGTTGGCAAACCAAGTGACCACGTTTCTCAGCCAATCAGATTTGATTTGGGAAAACTGCTTGCATCGAAGAGGTCACTGGGTCTTTGAGCAGCTCTAATGACCAGAGAAAACTGTAAACAACTATGTCTGAAAGCAAAAGTGGGCTGCACATACAGCACACAGACAAAAAGATGATGAGATCACATGAGGGAGATAGAGAAGAGAGCAGGTGTGTGTAGGTCTGAGTGAGACATCAGACAGGTTTTTCCCTCCACAGAACACAAATCTCTCCTCACAGGGTGTCTCTGTAACAGCATGTGACTCTTTTGACTGACATTTAGCGAAAACAGTTTGGTAATAAGACTATTTCGTTTATTTGAATTAAAATTGAATTTATTCCTGTGATGGAAAGGTGATTTTTTTTAGCATCATTACTCCAGTCTTCAGTGTCACATGATCTTTCAGAAATCATTCTAATATGCTGATTTATTATCAGTGTTGGAATTTTTTTTTTTTTTTTTTTGGAATCTGTGATACTTTTTTCAGAATCCTTTGATGAATGAAACATTAAAAAGAACAGCATTTATTTAAAATATAAATCTTTTGTAACAATATACACTACATTCAAAATTTGGGGTCAAATTGTTCTTTATTTCTTTCTTTGAAAGAAATCAATTATTTTATTCAGCAAGGATGTGTTAAATTGATAAAAAGTGATAGTAAAGACTGAAATGCTTAAAGGGGTCATCGGATGCCCATTTTCCACAACCCTAACCCTAACAAATATTATTTATTGTATTTATTAATAGAAATACATAAAATAACTAAATAAATATAAACATCACAAAAAAAAAAACACTTTTTTATTAAATACTATGACTTTTAATAGTATGCACTAATAAACTGTGCAATTAAATCAAGTGACAATTATTATGAAAATAAATGAGGTCCATTTTGGTTTCATGTCTTTAAATTCTGTTTGAATGGCATTTATTCACAGGGACATGCTGACCATGCAGTTTTATATATCTGTGTGTTCCTGTCCATCAATATTTATTACTTAAACTTTTACTACTACTCTGTTTTACCTCTATCTTCTCTCCAGCCTACTGTAAGAACAGACTGCCAGCATTTTACTGAGGACAGAAAGAGAAGAGGAGCACATTCGATATGTCCTCCCATACAGGCCGAAGCCCAAATTCATCCGTGGACAAAAAGGACTGTGGAAACACAAAAGAGCCGGTGCCGAATTTTAATTAGCCACTTAAAGAATGAAAGATTCTGCTCCCAGTTGCCCTTGCCTTCTTAATGACAAGGAACTTTGAGCAGCTTTCCCAGGCACTCCGCCAAAACACTCAGTCTATTCTTTTCTCTCTCTCTCTATCTATTCTTTAATTAATCTGCTTTTCTCATTTGTAAGGTTTTGTTCCAGCAGCTTCACTGTTTGTGCTCGGTGAAAGAGAGAATGACTCTTCAGCACAAGAGAGAAAACTCCAAAACTCTCTCTCTCTCTGCTCTATTGTCACTCATGGCATCCTCTCTGTCAAAACCATCTGTTCCTAGAGACAATGGTGTCATGTCTGTGAAAAACGGCCCAATTCAGGGCTTTATTTCATTGGTCGTAAAGCTTAATGTGGCTGGAATGCTCGCAGATATCCGAGCTATGCTGCTCACCAGAAGTATCCAAGCTTGAGCTATCTAGTACATACTAATGAGTGTGTGTGTGTGTTAATTTCATACTGGACCTAGTGATCACAGAATGCAAAAAAATCTCAATATAATATTTAATTACACAAAAACTCCTCATATAAACCTCAGGCTCAAGACCAATCACACTATCAGCGTACAAAAGGACATGGCAGGTAGATTCACTTATAACGATAATCGACATAAATGAAAGCAGAATCATTAATATTAACAGAAATCAAAATGCCCTGAACCTGAACCTCTCATTATCGCTTTAATTAAAGCAGCTTGGAATCTACAGAATTTCCTGTATCGCTAAAGGTCTCTGAGAATGAGGGGAAGTGTCTCCTGGTGTCTGGAAGGAACGAAGCCGAGATCATTTACACAAGGTTTCAGCACTTTCTTTAAATTCATTTGTTCATGGGTTTAAATGTCAGAATTGTCCAGGTTGCTCTCTCTCTCTCAAACACACACACACTTAAAAACACAAATTAAGGCTATTTTAGCATTTTCAAATTCATATTTTAATCAATCAAATTAAATTCTAATTGAATTTTAACTAAAACAAAAATAATATATATATATATATATATATATATATATTTTTTTTATTTTTTATTTTTTTTTAATTTAAAAGCATATTTTATATTTTATTTAAAATAAATGTACATTAAAAGTTAATTCAAAACATTTTTTAATAAATTAACTACACTAAATTGTCTCTTCAGGTCAGCGGACAGTTTCTGGCTTTGTTCTGTACTTCCTGTCCCTCTGAAGTGACTGCGGCAGCATTCATGCCAACTAGACTGATGATACATCTTCACTCTCTCTGTCTTTCTATGCGTCTCTTTCCCAGCAAGCGTGTTAGCCGTGCCCTTAGCGTGAGTGCAGGGGTCAAATCTTCCAGCATAAATCAACGTGGTCACTTCAGTACCTTGTCTCAAAACAAAAGAACATTCAGTCCAGTCTGTGAGATGAGGAATCCCACTAAATTATTGTTTCTGATGTGGGAGCCGGATAAATGCAGGTTGCACATGACTCATCATCTCACAAAGCTGACACGACTGCAGCTAGACCTAAATTATATCAATTAAAAATCACCTGACTTTGAATTGGCACTGTTCTCAAACAAGTCCCATGATATTTGCAGCTTGTGCAACAATGCATGAAAGAAAAAAAAAAAAAGACAGACTTGACCGTGGGTCAAATGCTTCCTGTAGGCACAGAAAAGCTCATAAAGTAGAACGAAGCAATGGCAAGATGCAGACGCTATGCGACATGATTTCACGAAACGAAACAAGCGGTATATCCAAAACAAAATGAGCAAAGACAAATGTGGAGTAACGAGGAGGAAAAGTGCCTTTTATGAGCTCTTTGTGAGTTTGAAGGAGGTGAAAATAAAGTCATATACACATAACGAGTACGCTTACTCCAGCAGACAGCATTAGGTGTATTCGACTTAAAGTCGACTTTAAGTCGAACGCACCTTTTTCTTTTGTTTGGAGTGTTTGGTGAGTTCCGTCACGAAAATATACATCATTCTACCTGACCAATCAAGTTGTTAACGTATCGCTATACCTTTAGGTTCGATATCTTTAGGTTCGCTGTCAAAAAATGCCAGTGTGAACGCTAAGTGGACGAGGACCAAATGTATCATTTTCCTTTTCAGTCCGGACTATATGAACCAAAAAAACCAAACTAAACACCCTAAGATTTTTCTGTTACATCTACTATAAATTCCCTAAAATGAGCAAGTTTTGTAATACTGTAGGAATGCTCTTAAACAGCTTTTGAGGTGACAAAAAAAAATAAGAAAATAAGGAAAATAAAAATAAAAAATGTGTTTATATCTAGTTTTGTAGTATATACACTACCAGTCAAAAGTTAAGAAGTTAAGAAGTCTCATTTATTTGATCTAAAGTACAGCAAAGAGTAAAATTCTGAAATATGTTTACTATTTAAAATAACTGTTTTCTATTTGAATATATTTTAAAATGTAATCTATTCTTGTGATTTCAAAGCTAAATTTTTAGCATCATTACTCCAGTCACATGATCCTTCAGAAATCATTCTAATATTCTGATTTGCTGCTCAAAAACATTTTTATTATGATTATTGTTGTTGTTGCAGAAAACAGTAGAATTTTTTCAGGTTTCTTTGATAGAATAGAAAGTTCAGAAGAACAGCATTTATCTGAAACAGAACTCTTTTGCAACACTATAAACGTCTACATCACCACTTTTGATCAATTTAAAGCATCCTTGCCAAATAAAAGTATTAAATTCTATAATTTCTATAAAGTGTTTAATGTTACAAAAGCTTTTTATTTCAGATAAATGCTGATCTTTGGATCCTTTTATTCATCAAAGAATCCTGAAAAAATGTACTCCGCCGTTTTTAAAATTGATAATAATAATAATAACAATAATAAGAATTATAATAATAATACTGTTTACTGAACAGCAAATCAGCACATCAGAATGATTTCTGAAGGATCATGTGACTGGAGTAATTATGCTAAAAATTCAGCTTTAAAATCACAGGAATAAATTACATTTTAAAATATATTCATATAGAAAACAGTTATTTTAAATAGTAAAAATATTTCAGAATTTTTCTCTTTGCTGTACTTTGGATCAAGTAAATACAGGTTTTGTGAGCAGAAGAGACAATTATTTTTTTTTAAATCAGACTTTTAAATCATTTTACGTGAACTTGCGGCCACCTCAAAGTGACCAATCAGAATCAAGATCCATGCAATTCATGAATGTATTAGGTATGCATGGCAAAACTATGTCATTTACTCCCATTTTCATGGTGTGTAAGAATGTGTGTGTGTACAGTGGCCAATTAGAGCAGCTCAAACATCTGTGAATAAACTCACACACAGTTTCACTCTGGAAGTCTTTCAATTACACCGGCCAGTGCTCACACACACACACACACACACACACACACGCACGTCATCTGGGAGCTCAAACCAAGAAACATACTGGAGTGCATCAAACTCTCCTCTCTTATTCCTCTCTCAACACACACATCGTGCAAGTGTGGACTGAGGATAATGGGTGCTCATGTGATGAGAGATGCTGTCAGCGTGTACATGCGCATGTGTGTGTGTGTAGAGACACTAAGGTCAGGCTGGTTAATGAAGCAGTCTGTTAGCGCTAACGATGATTACCTCTCCCCGCCTAAACATTCATTCACTCTAATCACCACACACAGCTCCAACAGCAGCAAAAAAAATGATTCAGGTAGAAGTTTCAGAAATGAGAGACTTGCACCAGTGATCCCTGTGGAACAGGTCAGTGACTTTCAGAAAGGTTAACACCATGGGCTGCTTTAGAGCTGCTAACCAAACTGGTTATTTCAACAGAGCAAGGACATTTTCAATTATCGGTCTCACAAAGAGCATCACAAAGTATGACATCTGTGTTCCCGCTTCTTTATCATTTAAAGACATAGCTGTTCTTTCTTGCTCTGTTAGCTGCTCGTCTGTGCTCCCCGTTAGTGAATGTAGATCAGCGTCTTTCATCATTCATTGGCTCTGGGTACTGCTGGCAGCGATCAGCAGACTTGTCACTGAAGTGTGTGTATGATTGACTCTAGGCACATTTACTGAAGATCAGTAAACACAGTCGAGAGAACAGAGCAAAACACAATGCGCTCCAAAGAAAAACAATTAAACCAGCAGCTAATTAATACAGAGCACAGACACTGCTCAAGATAGCATTATCATTCTGCACACAAGTGCTAACGGAGTAATAAAAAAACAAAATAAAATAAAATACAATAAGGAATATAGGTATAAAATATACATTGGATGACTGCAGAGTATGTGAATACATTTATTATCAGTTAAATATAGAGTAAATGCTATTAATATAGCATGGGATGTCTCCAAAATGAGGTTCGCTCAGTTTTATCCCCCCCCTCCTTTTTTTTTTCCCCAAATTTTATCCCCAAAGTACGGCTATATTAGAAACACACACAGTTTAAGTGTGGAGGCTGTTCTTTAAAGGTCACATGAGCACTTAGTCAGAAACCATCTTCTTGTTTCTCTCTTTTGTCACTAGTTCCTTCAGGACGAAGACAATCTACAAGCTTCCCACCTTCTTAACACACACATACACACCTGTCAGTGTGATTATCTGTATGAGTGACGAATTGAAGCACAGAACAGAAAGCTGAAAATTGCTGAAATGATCCAATTGTGTTTGCCATTAACCCTTCAGATGGAGAGAGCAGAACAAAATAAAGGGGGAAAAAAATGACTAATAATAATAGTAAAATGATTTTAAGCATGTCGGAGGAGCCTGTAGTTCACCTTTTATCACTGAACTAAACACCCAGATTGGGGGAACAGCTGTTACAGCACAAAAACCTTGTAAAGAAGTGCTAATTAAAGACGTGTTGAAACTTGCCTTCTCTGTATGTTCAAATAAAGAAGAAAGAAATGAGAAAATTTATTAAGACAGCGTGATTCTCAAATTTTAAACCAATTAAAATTAGGTTTTATATTTTTTCCCGATTCACAAACTGTAAAAAGCACAGAGAATCATCTCTTTGTGTGTACAGAAACTTCTAATTGGTCAGGTACACATGTAAAAGCTGCCTTCTCTGCTCCAAAAATTAATTTCCCACAATGCTACCGCTACTCACTGCTGCACACAAAAGCCAGTTGCAGGGTTTTGGGTTATTAGAACAACATGGGTCAAGCAGAAGCCAATTAGCAAAGTGAAAGATATAAGCAGAGATCAAGTCAAAACGCTCTTTTTGTCGGCCCCAATTCATTTGTCTTGATGATCATATATTCTTTTTAACATCTATGATGATATTAACCACATAAGTCACTAGAGAGAGAGACATCTCTAAGACGTTCTGTGCAAGAAAATGGACATGTAATCAGTAATCAGTGAAATGCTACCAAAAAAAGAAAAAAAAATCTGAGCTGGGAGAGTCTATTTACCACAGAACAAGAAGGTGATATGGAGAAGGAGTGAACAGTTACTTAAAGCATGTGCAAAATCACATCATACAAAAAGAAAATAAAAACAGATAAGTAACACATCTTAGTGTGGGTTCAGGTTATGAGTAGAGAGAGTTATGAATTCTTCCCTCAGATTGCCTTTAGCTGAGCTGCATTAGAGGGTCAGAGGTCACCGCAGACACAGAAATGAAACCTCACCCGCAAAATTCACTATAATTAAAACCTTTCCAGAGTCACGGGGCCACAGACATATTGAAGCTATCTGAAATGTCTCCCTAGGCAGAAGATCCCTTGAGAGCGTGTGTTGCATCTTGCAGATTCTCCATGATTAATTTCATCATAAAAATTGAAGTGAAAGAAACTACCATTTAAATGTTTGAGGTCGGCAAGATGTTTTTTTGGGGTTTTTTTAAAGAATTAAATTCTTTTTTTCAGCAAGGATGCATTAAATGAATCAGAAGTTACAGTAAACACATGCATAATGTCAAAAAAATAAAAATGTTTGTTTAAACTTTCTATTTAAAAAAAAAAAAAACATTGATAACAACAAGAAATGTTTCTTGAGAAGCAAATCAGCCGATTAGAATGATGTCTGGAGGATCATGTGACACTGAAGACTGGAGTAATGGCTGCTGAAAATTAAAGGAGAACTCCACTTCTAGAACAACAATTTACAAATAATTTACTCACCCCC
>JAHKKF010510605.1:0-45613 GCA_019740295.1 Labeo calbasu | reverse complement strand
GGCGCGTCCGCGCCGCATCGAGATGAAAACATCTCGGAATGCTGCAAGCGCACCGCGGGTCACGTGACAAGATTCAACCAATTAGCTTAATCCTTTCCTGTAACAACATTGAAATCTCAGCCAAGATGGAGAAACAGCTGATCATAGCTGTACATTTTTAAATAAATTTAGTAGCAGAGCTGCAGCAAGTGATTTTTAGTGCTGGAAATCCGTTTGTCCTTTGATGAAACTTCCGCGTCTTCATTGAGAGTGCGGGTCATGGTTGCTTAGCAACGGCGGACGCCACAGGAGCGCAAGCCACAGAGCGCTTTGGAAAGGAGGAGAAATCGGCGCGCCTAGCGTTTGCCACGCGTTTTTAGGCGCGATATGTGAACGGCCCCTAGAGTGTACTTTTCATTGTTTTCACTCTGTGGTCCGTCTCAACCTCACACCACAGACATATTGCTTCAGACAAGCACGTGCAGGCCGCGGTTTTTGTTTGCGTCATCACAACATACTGTTTCGGCCGTGTTGTTTCGGTGATAAAAATCTTTCGGCCGAAAACCGAAAATGCGCTTTTGGGCCATTTTCGGCCGAAAATTTTCGGTGGCCGAATATTCGGTGCATCCCTACCAGAAACTCATTTACCCCCATTAAACTCTACTGGGAGAAAACAATTTTCAGGCATTATTTAGTTCTCTATTGATAAAAAGTGCCTGCTAATGTTGTGGTCCTTTGGTAGAGATGCGTCATACAGATCTGAAAGAAAATCGTTGTGCAACAAGCCACAACTTATTTCAAAACAGCTGTTATGTAACTTAGCTAAGAGTCTGTATTTGTTATTGTTGATGTTCGGGTACAGGAACAAAAAAACACCCCTTCCCCTTTTTGCAGTCGCCCACACAAACACATAAAGTCCATTAGAGCACTGCTCAGAGGAGAAAATGCTCTCGTGGTTCAGTCTAGTTCACCGCCTTTCTATTTTCTCCAGAGCGAAAGAGGCATGTGCTGGAGTATTGGACCTGCCACCGTTCTCCTCTGCTTTTTGTGAGACTAATTAGCTTGTCTATTGCTTCCTAAATCATGATGGAGGACCCTACAGCTGAGCTGAATTAAAAAAAAGGACCCACATAAAAGTATCATATAGGACACAGTGTGCTGGATACAGTCAATTTCAGAAAGCAGTTTCAATAAAAATATAGTCATTAGAAGATCTGCTCCACAGTATGTCTTTTATTTCCATTTCTTTGTGTTTTTATTTCCATTCCTTCTTGATTCTGCTTGGAATCACTGGTGATTTCTGCCACTGTCAGTCTGATTTCTGAATGCCGACTCATTTAATCACGAATGAAGTGGCGAATGGGTAATATAGCAAACAACATAATGGACCCAAACAACTTTCAAGATACCAATTTAAACATGTTGCCCTGAGGGGATGTACTAACATTAAAAAAAAAGAAATGTAGCTTTGCATAAAACATCTCTGGGTGTTGTAAGGGGTTTGCTTTTAGAGAGAGCTGTTGCCCCTCAGAGAGCTAGCCGGTGAGAAGAGATCAAGCCACAGAGTAAATGTTTTACATTACAAATCTGATTGGTCAGATTGGAAAGCTTTCTTGGCAGGCGACTCAGACAGTCTATAAAAGGACAGCAAATAACAGAGCACAGCAACATATTTCAAACCTGTGGATCATTGTCGTGTTTTCATGGGACGTAATAGCTTGTCCATGACTTGTTGTATGACAGTAGATTATAGCTTTAGAGGTTTTTGCCTTGAAAATGTGCATTGGCTGTACTAGTTTCTGCGCTAAAAATAGCAACCTAGAGTTGAAATGTTATAATATCAGTTCAAGTATGGCAGTAAATTATTTCTCCGATCCGAGTACTGATCACCATTGCCCTATAATTAATAACATAGAATAAGTGGGCATTGAGGCCTGAGAAGTTATGAATTATATATAAATGATTAGAGTTCAAAGATTCAAAGTTAATTGTATTGATTTTGTGTTTCTAGATCGTCCACCTGCTCCAGTTAATGTGTCGGTCATGCACCTGAGAGCTGATTCGGCAACCGTATCATGGGAGGTGCCGGAGGGTGACATCATTATTGGCTTTTCCATCTCCCAACAGGTAAATAATCACTTTTCAAGAAATTCTATTATTTCGGAGTACGTGGGCACTGACAGAAAATAGAAAAGAGATTGATCCACTGTTTTTGGTCTGACCAAGGCTCTCGTGTGTTTGGTTCTCCCAGTTTTACACACTCTTTTAGCCCAAAATACTGTTCTTTTACTGTGTCATAAACTGTGTTTACAAAGTTAAAATAATAACTTGTCTTTTTAAAATGAGCTGTCATGTGAATGGCTGGAACACTGTTTTGCTCAGAAGCCAGGAGCAGAACTTTTATAAAGTGTTGGGTAACACTTTAGTATAGGGAACAATTCTCACTATTAATTAGTTGCTTATTAGCATGCCTATTTATAACATATTGGCTATTTATAAGTACTTATAAAGCATATATTCTGCATGACCATATTCTACATCCCTAATCCTACCCAATACCTAAATTTAACAACTACCTTACTAAGTACTAATAAGCAGCAAATTGGTAGTTTAATGAGGCAAAAGTCTGACTGATTTCACATTTGAGCAATTACAAGTATATCCGTCAATCATGTTATGCAATAGGTTGTCTGCATGTCTGTAATGGCTGTGCGGGCGACGCTCACAGATTAATGCATTATTCATTTAGCCAAGGACTTCTATCAGACTCCCCCACACCTAGAGGCTGCTTCAGAGCCCAAGGGCAAAGGAAAGTGCTTTGGATCTATTTGCAGACTCTAAAGACCAGCGAAGGCAGAGCTAAATGCAACATTAAGTTAGAGGGCAGAATTATAGCTGAAATGAAAGGCTGTCTTGTTTGGCTGTCAGGGCTTCGAGAAGATCCTTTAGCGCCCTAACGTGTGATTTATACTTATTAGGTGACCTCATAGAAAGCGCTCACTGTTACTGTACTGCTGACCTCTAGACAGCATGAGCATTTTGAAATGTCAGCAAATACCAGCCTAAAGCTGCAGGTGATGTTTCAGAGTTTGTAAATTCAACAGGAACCTTGAAAAGTTTCTGTGGTTTGGAAGAACATGTAAATACAGTCACGGCCAAAAATATCGGCAGCCTTGCAATTCTGTCAGAAAATGCAACACTTCTCTTGTCCCATGAAAACTGTTCCAGTTGTAAATGTTTTGTTATTCACGTGTTTATTTTGTTTGCACTGCAACAACATACACACACAAAAAAAACAAAGAAGAGAAGTCAAACTTGATAAAATTTCACACAGAACTCAAAAATGGCTGGCACCTTGTCAAAATTGTAAGAAATAATTGCTTGTCAAGCATGTGATGCTCCTGTAATTTGTATTTAGACACACCTGTGGCAAGTAACAGGTGTGGGCAATATAGTACTGTGGACAGATGAGACAAAAGTAGAGATTTTTGGTAAAGGACATCATGGCACTGTTTACAAAAAAAAAACACACTTCAAAAAGCACTCAGAAATGGTTACAAACAAAGCACTGGAGAGTTCTGAAATGGCCAGCAATGAGTCCAGATCAGAATCCCATAGAACACCTGTGGAGAGATCTCAAAACAGCAGTTGGGAGAAGACATCCTTCAAATCTAAATGACATGGAGCAGTTTGCAAAAAGAAGAGTGGTCCAAAATTCTAATAGAGAGGTGTAAGAAACTCATTCATGGTTACAGGAAGCGACTGATTCCAGTTATTTTTTCCAAAGGGGGTGCTACCAAATATTAAGTTAAGGGTGCCAGTAATTTTGTCCAGTGCATTTTTTGGGCTCTGTGTGGAATTGTATCAGATTTGACTTTTCTTCTCTGTTTTTTTTTGTGTTGTTCCAATGCAAACAAAAAATAAATAAATATGTGAGTACCAAAACATTTGCAACAGTTTTCTGAGAGAAGAGTTGCATTTTCTGACAGAATTGCAAGGGTGCCGATATTTTTGGCCATGACTGTATATGTAGTTTAAACTCAGCAAAACTTTAAGCCCATCACAAGTATATAATTCCTAAATATAGATGTAATCCTAATTATCGAATTCAGGTGTTTTAATCAGACCCATTGCCACAGGTGTATCAAAAGTTACAAACATTTGTGAAACAATGGTTCAATCTATAGCGCTCATTGAAATCAAGAATGGATAGAGTGCCCTTATGAAAATTAACCATGGTTTTATTATAGTAAAAGTGTAGTAACCATGTTTTTTGGTGTATTGACTACCATTTGTAAAACCACATTTTTTTACTACAAATACCATGGTTAAACTATGATTAGAATACCAAAACCATGGTTAATTTGTAGTTAGCATGGTTTAAGTATAGTAACCATGTTTTTTTTGTTTTTTTATAGTAAAACCATGGTTAATTTTCACAAGGGTGGTGTAAAGCATACAAACACTGGACTCTGGAGCAGTTGAAACCTGTTTTGTGGAGCAATGACTCGTGCTTCTCTGTCTGACAGTCTGATAGTCAAGTCTGGGTTTGGCAGATTCCTGGAGAACATTACTTGTTTGACTGCATTTTGCCAAATCTAAAGTTTAATGGAGGAGGGATAATGGCACGGGGCTGCTTTTAGGGGTTTGGCTAAATCTTAATGCTTTGGTAAACCAAAAAACTTTGAACAATTTTGTTTCCAACTTAGTGGGGACAATTTGGGGAAGGCCTCATTTCTATTCCAGCATAGTGCACAAAGCAAGTCCATATACAGTAGACATTGGTTGGATAAGTATGGTGTGTAAGAACTTGATTGGTCCACTCATGAGTAATTCTATATTTAGGGGTACATTTCATATTAGCCAATAAGTCAGGAAATCAGTATTCTTTTTTGATAAATAAACTAGATGGTTGAATAATATATCCCCTTAATGTGCTAAATTAATTATTTGGCAAGCTTAAGCTCTAATGAATTTTTATAAGCTGTAATGACTTTTAATATGTTAATGAAAATTAACATTTGATTCATTATTTTGTCAACTGTGTTACGGACAAATGCTATATCAAATGAAACATGAATGAAGTACCACATGCTTAAAGGTTTTAGAGTCTATTCACCAGAGTTTTTGAGGTTATCTGTCTACGTGATTAGAAAATATGAATTTGGGGCTTCATAATGGGAGTTATGTGGGATGCTATCATGAAGGATGGACCTAACATTAAATCCACAGTATGCTAAATTTAGTGTTCTTTGTCATCAGTCATGACCAAGCAGAAATAAATATATGTCAAATCTATAATATTATATAGGTTTAAGTCAATCATGAGGAATTCTGATTGCTTTATAACCCTTGAAAAATGTTATAGAATGTGTATATAATATTATGGATACTGAGTTCATAGAAAGTGTGGCTGTAATTACACCAGTTAAGTTTATCCATTGTAATGCAATGCGATTTTAGGCCATTCCTATGTAATTTCTGTGTAATGACATTAGTTTGTAAATAATTTTTTATCAACAATACTCAGTGTGAGCATAAATTAAAACACTAAATTGCCAACATTGTCAACCGTGTTAATCCTTGTCAACTGTGTTACAGTTGACAGGTAACACAGTTGACATTTTGGCCATTTTAGGGCCTTGTGCAAACTGCTGACCTTGGACGAGTTAGTACATGACCTTGATTAACTTATGTTTTTTTATTCTTTCTCTACATATTCATAAATATAACATGAGACGCAAGTTCACCAAAACATGTCGATAACACAGTTGACAGTCAATTAATCTACTCTATGTGCAGACAATAATATGGATTAAATATTGAAGAGGAGAAGATATGACCTACCACACTGTCTTTAAATTTCCCTCCAAAAAAGGAAATTACATCAGGGGGATGTTGGACATGTGACTTTGGAACAAACCATTGCTGATTTATAGGGGGTTTTATAGGAAGTAAAACAACTGACACTGATTCTCGGGCATACACAGAATGGATGATTTAATTTAGATGCATGAGCAATATATTTTTAAAAACATCGTTCTCATATTTAATGATTATTTTGGACAAATATGTATACGATATATAGACAGAGACATGTATTATAATCTAAAGAGCAAAACCTTACATTTTCCAAATCAGACAGCATGAAAACAGCAAATTCCAGTATAGAATATTACTTTTTTGCAAGATAAAAGATGGGTATCTGTTGGATTTTTGTATTAAATTAATTAGAAATATCCCCTGATATAAAAGTGATCATTGCTTGAAGTGAAAAGTTAGTAAAATTGATAATAGAGTCCATGGACATGACATGTACCCCTAATTGTAGAATGACTCTCATACCCCTATTCCACCGAGGCAGTTTGAGTGCTGGTTCGGAGCCAGAGCCTAGTTTCAAAACAGTTCTTTGTCTTTTGACACAGCTCGGAACCTGGAACAGTGGGTCGTAAGTAGCTCCAAAACATTGCTGGTCTAGAAATAAGAACCGTTTGCGTCAGGGGCTGGGACACGGTTTCCGTGACATATAAGACTAACAGAAACTTTTGACCTGGCTTGTTTTGAAATAGCAGCTATTGAAATAGCAGCTGCATGCTGCACGGACCGATCAGCGTGTGGCATCCAAGTACCTTGAGAACAATTGAAAAGCTTAAAAAGTCATTTGCTCTCCAATCACTCTCACTGTGTTTTGGTGTTGTGTGCCAGTCGATCTGCATGGCGCCGATGCATCTTGAGCAAGCCTAGTGTGTTTATGTTTGGCGCTGCTTCATTAGCTTTGCTGGGAAAGATGAGATTTATTCAGTGATGTATGACCTGGCTCTGTGGTGGCTCTCTAGCCAATGGAAAAGCAAACAGGTTTTTAGAAGGTTCGCCAGTTGAACCAACTCCGAACTGACAATAGCACTAGTTCTGAACTAGCACCTGTTTCCTGCTGGTGGAAAGGGGGCTTCAGAGCCCTGACCTCAACCCCATCAAACACCTTTGGGATGAACTAGAATGAAGATTGCGAGCCAGGCATTCTTGTCCAACATCAGTGCCTGTCCTCACAAATATTCTACTGGAGGAATGGCCAAAATTCCCTCTCTTAGCTACAGCTGGAAAGGGGAGTCCAACTCTATTGTAATGTCTCTGTATTTAGAATGCAATGTCATTAAAGGAAAAGTCCACTTTTATAACAGCAATTTACAGATGATGTACTCACCCCCTTGTCATCCAAGATGTTCATTTCTTTCTTACTTCAGTCGTAAAGAAATTGTGTTTTTTGAGGAAAACATTTCACGATTTTTCTCAATATAATGGACTGCTATGGTGCCCCGATTTTTAACTTCCATAATTTACTTAAAGTGGTTTCAAAACCATGAAGACTTTTGTTCATCTTCAGAATACAAATTAAGATATTTGGATTAAATGCAAGAGCTTTCTGACCCTATATACACACTGCCTTGCGAAAGTATTCATTAATTTTTTTCACATTTTGTTATGTTGCTGGCTTACGTTAAACTGCTTTAATTACTTTTTTCCACATCAATCTACACTACGTACGCAATAATGACAAAGCAAAAACAGAACTGTCACAATTTTGTAAATTTATTTAAAAAAAAAAAAACACTGAAATAAGTACATTTCATAAGTATTCATACCCTTTACTCAGTACTTAGCTGAAGCATATTTACAGCCTCAAGTCTTTTTGGGCATGACGTGACAAGCTTTGCTCTTCTGCATTTGGCCAAATGCAGGCACTGTATGCATATATTTCTGATCTATACCAGTGATCTATACTAGTGGTTTAACTCTTTCAGAGAATGGACGGCAAAATGCAGAGGTTTATCCGGGAAGTGAACACCACCAGCAGATCCTGTGTGCTGTGGGACCTGGAGGAGGAGACGGATTACATTATTCAGGTGCAGTCAATCGGGCTGTACGGAGAGAGTCAGGCCAGCAAACGTGTCCACTTCAGAACCCTAAAGAAAACGGACCGCTTCCCCTCAAACAGTTCGAACCAAGGTAACAACATTGCTGTATCATTCTTCACACTTTTGATGCAGTCCATCATAGCCTGACATTTTGTGTGTTAAAAATGAGAAACGTCAAATGTGAACAGCACAGGGACTGTTTATATTCTCAGTGGATTCTGCCATTGTGTTCAACAGTTCCCTTTCCTACAACCCAATTAATTATTGATGAACACTTTACGCATGGATGCAGGTAGACCTTGTTACAGCCTCTCATTTTCAGCTCCAATTTCTAATCAGCTCGCTGCCTCTCAGGGGATACGCTGTATATTGGCGCTGTGCGGCACAAGCGGGTGGTCCTTAATAGCAGGCCAATTAAGTGGATTATTAACACCCATTTCAGTGTTGTGTTGATTTGAGATGTTTTTGAGACATTTTCTCTTCGGTATGAAATCTGGAACAGCACTGAAAACCAGATAAATCAAGTTGCTTTCAACACAAGAGTAGGTATTTTTACCAGCCATGTTAAGAACAACAAAACATCCAGTCTTTGCACACCGATGCAGATGGAGCGCTCGGAATTAATCACCCGAGCATTCAAAGATGCACGTAGTTCAGAAACACGCTCAATATGTCATTAATGCTCTCCTGCCTTGAACTCAAATAACATATTCAGGACATTAAGAATGTATCATCAAAATTCAATTGAAGACATCATGTTTGACTCTTGCTGATACAGGAAAGTGTGTAATTACGGATGTTCACTAAACACAAATGATTCCATAGAGCTTCAGTTAAATTCAGCTACATTTAAATTATTCCTAAAGCTCCTTTATGATTGAATAGAAAAAAAAATCTTTCATATAGCTTCTTTTGCAGACGTTTAAATTTAGCTTCATCTTGGCTGTCTGTTGTGTATAAGGCCAGAGTCTAAACTCATCCAAGTGAAGAGAAAAGCCTGTCATTCGAATTGCTTGGACAGAAAAAGCCTGCAGAACTTACACACACAATGAGGCATAAGAAGTGTACTCTCAGCTTGTTCTAAGCTCATTTTTAAAAAATAAGATGTATGGCCAATGCTACTATATTTTTACTATAGTTCAAGGACTTTTAAGAATATCTCTCATTCTCTTTATTTTTAGTCCTCTGTCATCATAGTTTCCAGTGCAGTACACTTGATAAACAAAATGTTATATAAAACTGTTTTAAAATAGTCTACATTGCTTTTCAGTCATAATGCCATTTATAACTCAAATGGCATTTGGTGCAGATGTGTATACAGATGTCATGCAGATGATTACGGATTAGATAATGCAGTTTGTCTGTTGTTAGCACAAAATATATCAGCATTTTTCTGCATTAATTCTGTGACATTCTTCTCTTTCAAAAACAACGTATTTTAAAATAATTGTTTGATCTTGTTGATCATATTTGGTTAATCAGTATACAGTGTTCAGTATTAAAGGTGACCTATAATGTCCCTTTTTATAATATGTAATATAAGTCTCAGGTGTCCCCAGAATGTGTCTATGAGGTTTCAGCTCAAAATACCTCGCAGATCATGCGTTATATAATTTTGAAACTGCCTACTTTGAGTGGAAGCAGAAACACGCTGTTTTTGCGCATGTCTCTTTAAATGCAAATGAGATGCTGCTCCCCGCCCACTTTTCCAGAATACAGCTGTGCCTTTACAGCTTGTACCTCAGATATTCTGCCAAAAAACATCTTTTCTCTTTCATGTCTTATTGCGCTTAAACTGTCAAATACACACAAGTGTATGTTAAAAACACACAAGTTATATCTGTGGTTATATCTGTGAAGGTAAACATCTGTAACATCAATAAATCCACTGCTCAGTAGTCTCCTCTGAGGCTGGATTTCTAAATAGTGTTCTGTGCAGTCAACGACAGAACAGTTAGCTTGCTACAAGCAAACTTGTAGATGGTTGTCACTTGCGAAAATACAATGGCAACGCCGTAGGTGGAAACATGAAGATTAATGGGCGGTAGTATTATAATAAGATCCCCTTTCTACGTAAATACATAAATTTTCTGACAAAAATGGTAAAAGTTCCTCAAAATGGAAGAAAAAGTTATGCCCAGAGAAAGAGTTTAACAATACATCATTCAAATACGGTAATTCTACACATTTGCATGATTGTGAGCCAGTGATTTACTGCATGTTCAGAGGAGTTCCAATTAGTGTAGACTCTCACAATGCATCAGTGCATCTTTCTCTGTTTCTATAATAATGAGTCTCATCATGATGCAAAAACAGTTCAATTCCAACCCCCCCTCTATCCTGCGGTGCATAGATTTGAAATTAGAAGCAATAAACTTAGCAGGGAGTATTTGCCATCTGCTTACAAACAGGAAACGTGATCCAATGCAGAGTTCTGTTTTTCAACTCTCAAAGTCAGCTTGTCATAATCGCCTGAGGAATCTGACCGGCATCCAAACAAATCCAAAAAGGAAAGAAGTCGTCTTCATAAAGATAATAGAGAGAGATAAGAAAAGTGTGCCAAGTCATTGAGTAATGTGTCTTGTTTTGTGACTCTAGACAGTTTCACTCGCATCTCTGAGGTATTTTTGGCCAGTGCTTCTCATGTGCTGTCAGACTGAGCTGAAGATGATTCCCATTGGACTCAATTACTGTGATACTTCAAAGAACTGCGTCTGTAGAAGCTGAGTCAATATCAAACACCAGGCCCTGCAGGTCTAACAAACAAACCTGTGCATCCTGATGAGGAAAGACCCATCACATTTATGACTAGAAAGACAATAAACAACTTATAGCAAGTGCAATGCTTTCTCTGCGACGATCCATACAGATCAGCTTTGCCTGCGCTCAAATGAATAGTGGAGGCAAAAATTTAAATTCTGTCATCGTTTATGCAAAAGGAATGCTTTGAAAAATGTCTCCAGTACATTTTGTCCATACAGGGGAAGTCAGTGATTGCCTTCACTGTATGGATAGTGAATAACTTCTTTTGTACTACACAAAAATAGTCATACATAACAGATAATTAGATCCAGTTTCACTACTCGTTTGTTGAGAATGTGATGAGGTTGATTTGTGTCAGACATCATTGTTCATTTTGAGCCGACATCTGGTGGTTGTGATGTGGTTATTTTATGTCTTCTTAAGGAGATGGTGGATGTCATCGAGCCAACTGTCACTTCTGTCATTAATAGCAGCCTTCCTAGTGGTGTTGTTCCAATGGTCCTTGAGCAAACGGTTGTTCAGCCGCTTCTTAAAAAGCCTAACTTCGATCCACTAGATTTGAAGAATTACCAGCCCATGTCAAAACAGTGCATCTCAAAGATTTTAGAAAAGGTAGTTCACAGTTAGGACTAGTTTTACTAAACAGGGCAAATTATCGCGAGATCGCAATTTCAAAACAGCACCGATGGGAGGGGAAATTTCTGCAGGTGATTTACTAACAACGTGCAAATTAAAGAACACAGATGCAACATCTAATTTACATATCGACAAAGCAATATACCAAGTGCAGCGCAAATTATTGTAGTTGGAAATAAACAAATAAAGAAGCAACAGTGCATTAAAAAGAGTCCAAAAAATTAAGGTTTGCTAGAAGTTTTGATAGACCTGGTATTGCATGACTCCTAGTTGAGGGATCCAAATTGTCTTTTATTTCCTGAAGCAAATTAAAAATAACATGGCTTGGCAAAAACAATATGTTTAGATAATGTGTTCTTCTGGCATTCCAAATAAATTAATACACGTGGAAAAAATCCTCTCCCTTCTACCACGCTTCCTTCTAGCTACAACTATTGCAGCCATTTCAAACGCAAAATAAGACATGCTTTTTTCGGACGTTAAATAATGACGCAGATGCCAGTAATTTGACGAGTACAAAAACGTGTTTTGTGATTTTAATTGAATACACTCACATAAATTTTCCTCCTGAAAGGGAAACTCCTACAAATGCATATTCAGTAAGGTCAGGCGTAAAAATAACTGTCCACGCCTTTTCAGCGCTAATTCATCACTGCGCATCTTTAGTAAAACCTGACAGTACAATTTTATTGCCAAAAGACAGCTGGCGCAAGCTGTTAGTAAAACTGGCCCTTAATGTTTTTCTTAGGTAAGAATGAGATCTTACACAAGGGTTTTAGGGCGGGTCACAGGACAGAGTCTGCACTTTTAAAAGGGTTTTGGGATGCACCAGCGAACACAGAAGTATCCATAGACTCCTTCCATCTGAGCCGCTGAGGACACTGGGGTTAAATTTCATTAATGTCCCAAAAAAAAAATCGCCTATATGTTTAGGGATCAATACCAACGCTTTGTGCGCGAACGTCAGCTCCATACAAAGTATTTCATGTTTGTTTTACAAATTGCCTTTCTGAAAGAGTATGTAAAAGCACGCAATGACACCATGAAACCAGCGATGTAATTAATTTTATCGCGCAGTGCTCCCCGTTTGTGTAATTCATAAGCGCTCATTTATTATCCACAGTACAGTATCAGATGACTGACTTTTAAACCGGTTTAAACATATAAGGCTGAACACCGCTACTGAGAGTTTCTGACATTTTCAGTGCGTGAGATCTGTTTTGTTTTTGCTGGTTCTTAAGCTCCACGTCTTCTGAAAGGGGACCGGCAGCACCAACTCATTTGCATTTAAAGGGACAAACACAAAAACAGCGCATTTTGGTTCATACCCTAGAAGTGGCAATTTTAACAAGTTTCAGAAAATGATCTGTTGGGTATTTTGAGCTAAAACCTCACATACAAACATTGGGGAGATCGGAGACTTATTTAAAATCTTGTAAAAAGTGGCATAATAGGCCCACATTAAAGTGTTTATCACATCTAGTTGGGATCTGTGTGAGGGTTTTAAAGTGGTTGAATTCCTATCTTGCGAATAGAGCAAGATTCTCAGTATGGCAACTTTGTTTCAACAACAGCTCCTTTTGTGGGGTTCCTCAGGGCTCTGTTCTTGGCCCTGTATTGTTTTACTTGTACATGCTGCTTCTGGGCTTGATTTTTAACAAATATAGCACCATTTGTATGCCAATGATATGCAAATGTATCTCGCTTTGAAGTTTGGAGAGAAGTGTGGTTCAAATTTACTTTTGCCATGTCTGGGAGAGGCGAAGAGCTGGATGGTTTGCAGTTTGTTTCAGTTAAAGCAAAGTAAATAAGAAATCTACGAGTTGTGTTTGACCCGGATCGGAAATTCGACAAGCAGATTGATGCTGTAGAGAGTTGTTTTTTTCCAGATTAGGCCTTTTGCTTGATTAAAACCCATTTTGTCGATAAAAGATTTGGAAAAGGTTATTAATGTCTTTATCTTGCCTCGTCTGGACTGATGTTTTGTATGTGGGGTCCTGTCAGACCATTATTTCACACTTGCAATTAGTCCAGAATGCAGTGGCTAGGCTCCTTGTGAATGCTAAGAAAAGTCAACATATCTACCCTGTTTTGGCCTCTCTCAGGTGGCTACCAGTGGGCTTCAGAATAAAATATAAGATTCTGTTGTATGTGTTCAAGGCAGTGCATGGGATGGCTCCTGCTTATGTGTGTGAAGTTACTTTTCGGAGGATAATTCACCAAAAAAGATACTTCTCTCATCATTTACTCACCCTTAAGCTGTTCCAAACCTGTATATGTTTTTTTTTGCTTCTGCTGAGCAAAGTTGACAGCAGTTGGTGACTACCATAGTTTGGAAAACAAAATGGTCAATGGCTATGTCAACTCTTAACCATCAGTCTTCTTGTAAATATCTTCTAAATATCCTTCGTCTTTGAGTTTGGAACAACTTGAGGGTGAATAAATAATGACAGAATGTTAATTTCTGTTAACCTCCCCCTTTAAAAATAAGGTTCCAAAGGGTGGTTTTCACATCAGAAGAACCATTTTGGGTCCCCAAAATAACCTTTCATTGAACAGTTCTCAGAACAACCATTTTTATCTTAGTGAAGGACAATTTGAAGACTCCTTTTCCACTGCTAAGTACATTTTGTGCTAAGGAAATGATCCATGAATGTTAAAGGTTCTTCATGGAACCATCGATGCCAAGTGTAGGTTTAAAACAACATGAGTCAGTAAATGAAGGCAAAATTTGTGTAGCTGCAGTGATTCTCTTCACGCTCTTCGTGAGAATGTCACAGTGAGACATACATGTGCCACAGTGTCTTTGAACTGATTTCAGGCTTGTGGAACTAATGAGCAGATGTCTTGCTTTGGATCCTTACACCAAAGACGAAGCGAGGACGCATTATGTTGTCTGGCATATAGCAGCTTTTTAAAGAGCTCTAAAGAGATCCCCTGTTGGGCTTTTGGAACATAACCAGTTAAATAAACAACACTGCGTCCCACATAAGGCTCTTATCTCTGTTGAGAGAGGTGGCGAGGGTAGGTTGAACCTGCTTGTGGAGCACAGACAGCATTCAGTTTCCACACGAGTGAAAAACCTCCACACTTATCGTTATAAATATTCATGGGGCTGATGAGAGGACCGTTTCGCCTGTCTTCTATCTTGAGTGTTTAACGGTGGAGAATGTGAACGGGAGCGAGCGTTCATCTTAATGCTGTAAGACTGCTATTGGAAATCACGACAATGCATGTGATCCTTCAGTAATTGGCTGGGCAGAATATACCCCAACCCCCCCAACCCTCCTTTTCAATTTATGACAGCAGGTGTCTCAGTGGCAGCGCTGCTTTTATCCAGAAAGAAACAGCAATTGGGAAGAGTGGTGCTCTGGACCAACTCCACACAGGTTAAAAGATATTTGGAGGAGGAAATGGGCCTGAATTCAATCCCTTTAACACTGGATTAATAATGAAGACAGATGGCTGGGTGGATCAGGCAGTGGTTGGATGGTGCTGGTGATTGGGATGCTGGGAAATTGACCACCTTTGGGATACATCCTTAGGGCTTAACAAAAGTAAAATTAATCACATAAGCGGCTGACTGCATTCTGCATAGTTTATTTTCAATTCATTTTTACACTATGTAACTTTCGGCCCTCCAGTAGCTGAAGCATAAAAATTGCAGAGGAACATAGTTTTGTTATTACATGAGTTAAGCTTTGGCTACACTGTTCTTTTTGGATAAACCTAATGGCTTGTACCTTTATTTATGAGTTTGACGGAAACATGCACGGACAAAAAACAGAAATATGTAGTTTCCAGTGAAATCCACCCTGACAGCTCTAAAGTATGAATAATTATTATTGGCTTACCATAGTGATTTGCGGTAAGCCAGTAACACAGTTTGATAGATGACTTTATGATGTACTCGCTCATTATTTAAATCTTGAAAGCACATATGTAGCTTTAAAAAAAGGTTAGGCTGCTTTTATTTTTTAAAGGTATCGAATTTTAAGGGATAGTTCACCAAAAAATAAAAATTACCCCATGATTTACTTACCCTCAAGCCATGCTACAGTATGCGTATATGACTTTCTTCTTTCAGACAAATACAATCAGAGTTATATTAAAAAATGTTCCTGCTTTTTCAAGCTTTATAATGGCAGTGAATGGGTGGTGAGATTTTGAAGTCCAATAAAGTGCATCCATTCATCATAAAAAGTACTCCACATGGTTTAAGGGGGTTAAAAAAAGGCCTTCTGTAGTGAATCGATGCATGTTTGAGAAAAATCTCTGTATTTAAAACCATAATCTCTAGTTTCTGCTAACTTTCACACATGCGGAATCACAGCGGAGAGAGCAAAAAAAAAAATTCTCACTGGAGCTTACGCTACGTCTACATCCGACGTCATCCGCTGGAACGACACTCTTTCATCAACACAGTTAGCGGAAGCTAGAGATTACGTTTCATAAAGTTTTAAATATTGATATTTCCTTAGAAAGATGCATCGATTCAGAAGGCCTTTTTTTACCCCCTGGAGCCGTGTGGAGTACTTTTTATGACAAATGGATGCACTTTACTGAACTTCAAAATCTCAACACCCATTCACTGCCATTATAAAGCTTGGAAGAGACAGGAAATTTTTTAATATAACTCAGATTATATTTGTCTGAAAGAAGAAAGACACATACACCTAGGATGGCTTGAGGGTGAGTAAATTATGGGTTAACTTTCATTTTTGGGTGAACTATCCCTTAAAGTGACTATTTTTTAAAGTGTAAAAACTGCTATCCCAGTCTACAATTAATTTCCCTGAACATTTACAGAATTTTCTGAACATAAAATTGTTATTTTCTTTGTTTAAATGTTAATGGATCTAGATTGTTTTTTTATCAAGGAGTGTGTGTGTAGTAAGTAATTTGTATAAACTGTATATATTTTATTTCAGTTGGTTTTACATTTTATATAAATGTATTTATTTAAACTGCTCTTGAAAAGTTAGGTTTTTTTGTAATTAATACTTTTATTCAGCAAGGACACATTAAATTGATTAAAAATAACAGTACTTTTATAATGTTACGAAAGATTTCTATTTCAAATAAATGCTGTTCTCTGGAACTTTCTATTAATTAAAAAATCCTGAACATTAATCAAAGTTTGTTTCCACTGAATACTCCATACTTTTGAACAGCAGTGCATAAAAAATTTATTATAAACGTTTTTAATTTATGACTGCAAGAATGAAAATTGTACACTTTTAATTTCAGAATTGGCCCAGTGACTGTATCAGCTATAAATGATCATGACCGTTCAGTTCACAAATGACCCTCCGTCTCCTCTAACAGATGACCCGACTGTCCAAGGCCTGGATAAAGCTCGACACCTGCAGACAGGAGAGATGATCATCATTGTGGTGGTGCTTCTTATGTGGGCAGGTGAGACACTGATGTCAGCTCAAAGGAAATGTGTGGACTCTATTAATAACGTCCAAGTCCTGGAATTCTGTTCTGACTGTTTATGCCTACTAAGAAAAACTATGCTTGCAAACATTACCTCATGAATTATTAACCTCTGAGAGAGATGAAAGCAAACGAGTTTAAGAAAGAGAGAGCGGATCATTTTGTCTTGGATCTGCTAATGGTTATTAATTTTTCAACTGAATAATTTTTAACATCACTTGAATTAAGTGGTGCTTAAAATTCCACTATACATGCCAGCTCTAAAAGCCCTGAAAAACCATAATATGCATTAAACTGATAAAATATGAAATGTAGTGGCTGAATATTGAGAAGGGCACGGGAAAGAGAAGCACTTCTCTGCTTACGTAAGGCACTGAGCCAGTCTGCTTCACTGTCACAAAATAATTCATGCGCTCAATTGCAACTGCCACTCCAGCAAACAAGGAATGTCTTCGCACCGCTGGGCTTTGACTACTGAAAGGAATTCTGTCTGCCCCTCTCCATCCAGAGGATGTTGAACGTGTCCAACATAAAGAGCAGGGGCAGCCCCACACTGGAGATGATATTTAAATAATTAAAGTTGTTGTGTTTTTTATAATAATTAAGCTATTCAATCTCAAAAGGTCAAGGAAAAGTTCAATGGCACTATTGTATTTTATTATCAATTTCCCCAATAATTTTAAAGGGATAGTGCATCCAAAAATAAAATTTTTGTTATTAATTACTCACCCTCATGTCGTTCCAAACCTGTAAGACCTTTGTTCATGTTCAGAACACAAATTAAGATAGTTTTGATAAAATCCGAGAGCTTTCTGACCCTGCATAGACAGCAACGCAACTGACACATTCAAGACCCATGAAGGTAGTAAGGACATCTTTAAAATAATCCATGTTACATCAGTGGTTCTACCTTGATTTTAGTTGTTATTTTAGTTTTTGCACATAAAAAGTATTCTCGTAACTTCAGAAATTTAAGGTGGAACCACTGATGTCAGATGGATTATTTTATCGATGTCTTTACTACCTGACTAGGTCAGTTGGTGAGTAATTAATAACAAAATTCTTATTTGTAGGTGAACTGTCCCTTTAATTATCCTGTAAGATTTAAAGCTGTGCAGTATACATGACTCTACTAAACCACATGCTTTGTGCTGGGCTACTTAAGAAAATGGGCACACATACAGTAAGAGACAGAGGTGAAATGGTGGTAAACCGGGCAGTTTTGTTTGTTCAGTAACTGTCTTATAGGGTTGGATGCTTCAGTGACTCTACCTATCAGACTGTCTCTCTAGAGCTTTGTAGAGTTACAACAACTCCAGGTCACCATGTCTTCTCTGTTTCTGCAGCCGTAATTGCCTTGTTTTGCCGGCAGTATGACATAATAAAGGACAACGATTCCAGCAACAGCAAAGAGAAGGTAAAACCATGCTCAGAGAGAAGCACACCAGAGCACCACAGCGGAGGTCTGCTGCGGAGCAAGGTGGGACACATGTGAACCTTTTGCTCAAAATCAAACTATCGTTTCTAATAGCCAAAGTCCTTTAAAAAAGATTAAAATTTTGTCTGCATTTTCTCTAGACGTGTATTACTTGCTTAGTGAAACGCAAAAGAAGATTAGCAGAATCCCTTCAAATCATTTCTTTCTCTGTGCAATGAAATTGAAAGGAGACCAACGGCTGTCAAGCCTCACAAAAATTACAAAAAAAACCCCCACAAAAGCATCTTGAAAGTAGTCCATCTCACTGCTTATAAAGTCTTCTGAAGTGAATTGATAATTTTCTGAAGAACAGACTTAAAGTCTTTATTCAATAAAAATCTTGCCTTACCTGTGCCTTGGTCTCCATTCATTTTCATTGTGTGGAAAAGAGGAGCTTATATAGCACTGTACCACTTTTCTTACAATGAAAAAGGTCTCAAAAGAAAGAAGATTTTGAAAGACAATAAATGACAGAATTTAAGTTTTGAATAATTCTTAAAGGGGTCATCGGATGCAGATTTTCCACTAGTTGATGTGATTCTTTAAGGTCTTAATGAAAAGTCTATAATATACTTTGGTTAAAATCAGCTCTGCAAAAATCGTCTCATTCTGGTCGAGGCTGCTTTAAATGCAAATGAGCTCTGCTCGCCCTGCCCCTCTCTTCTCTCTGTGGAGAGACGAGCCTGTTTACTTTAGCCGCATTTAGCCGCGGTTAGCCCCTAAACTTGCTAACTAGCACATTATTAGGAAACGCGATCACAAAGATTCATAAAAAAACCCTTATACTCATTTCTGCTGTAAGTGAAGCTGGATCATGAATGATTCGTGCGAACATAGACGGATATATGTAGATCGGGAGGCGCATTTCCTTCACAAATGTAATCTACTGCATCTTCAGCAGCTCAGATGTCGGGAGTAAATGACGACCACTATGTTCATTATTACATCCAGCAACACCACACCTCAATCACTCAATCGGAGATATTCTTGTCTAACTTACATCCCTGCTCCTGCATCAAAACAAAGAGGGCGGCCTGTTACAGCTGATCTGAGGTAAACGCTCATGTCAATCAACTATCGTGGGAGCGGCCTCTGTGGGTATGACGCCACAATGACAGGCATCTGAGAATGGCTCGATTTGAAAAAGGGCATATTATTTTTACAGACTAATTAAAAACCACTGCATGGATTTTTATCATTATAGGGTAGATTTGTACATACACTGCCAACACACATTAATGTTCAAACAACATGTAAAAGTGAACTTAGCATCCGATGACCCCTTCAAAGGGAAACCCGGTTATTGAGACTTGTATGGCTTGATATAACGCAAGCGATGTCTCTTACTATAATATGTAGTAGAAAACCCATGAAAGAGTTACGTTATTTAAAAAAAACACTTTGTTTTATACATATTATGGACTGTGGGGGGCGCTATTATTTAGATGACAGGAAATGGTTGCACTCTGTGAGCTACTGGCCTGTTGCTATTTTACTGCGACACAACTCTGAAAATAAAATATTGATATGATGACCACAGCTACTGAAAGAGTCACAGGTGGTTATGGACATAAGCGTAGGTTAAACTAAATGTCGTACCGTTGATTTTGTCTCCACAAGGAGTTTAAACGTCCCCGGATATTGAGTGAAATCTGCACTGAGAAACTCTTTCAGTGGCTGCGGCATCAAGCGTTGGCATGTTTACATCCTGCCAGGATGGCATTTAGCGTTTCTCGTCTCTACCATTTGTAAGCTCTTTCAGTAGCTGTGGTCTACTAAAAGCCTTAAAGGCATCAGGGCAAAAGTGAAGAGAACAAAGACGGGTCTTTAGGACATTTTATTCATCCACAGGCATCTTTCCATTCTTTTCTCCTCTTCTCAGTAGTAGTCAGAAGAGTGCAACCATTTCATGTCATCTAAATAATGGCGCCCCCCATAGTCCAAAATATGTATAAAATGATGTGGATTTTTTATATTAAGCCATACAAGTCGTAGGGCAAAAAATATTTTTCTTCATTGTGAAGGAAAACACCCTTTGAAAAATGCTGTTTTAGCTGTAAACGAATGTTCTGTAACATGTTTTAGCTTTCAACTAAAATCTATCACCAGTTTTGTAAATTGCAGTGCAAAAAAATATGTATTTATACTTTCCCCCCCCAATTCCCTTACTTTCCCCCCCATTTTCAAAACCTCAGATTGAGCTGAAATTGAGAAATCTATTTCCCTCTAAATTCAGACACGATACTTTCCATTAGCTCTTAATGAAAAGCGTAGCATAAGCATTTAGAGCTAAGAGGACAGGGAAAAACAACCCACTCACGTTTAACACCTGCAGAAAGACTAAGACAGAAAGGAGAAAAGCATTTAGATTGCTATCCATCTCACTTTTCACAAAGACTGTCGGGCCGGGAACTGCCGATTGATAAAACCCCTGATTGATAAAACCTTTTTGTTATTTGTCGGATGAAACCTGCCAGCAATGAAGGATGAGACCGAACACTTTAATAGTCAGAGCGCCAGTCTGTCAACACTAGGCCAGTCCTGCATTCCCTGACTCATGTGAAAAGCTTCGTGGCCTCTCTCTGTTCAATTACTTTTGCGAGATCATTAACTAAACGTATGGAGCTTTATATTTGAACAGACAAGACTACAGTTTGGTGTGTTTTTGGCTCTGATCAGTAATGCAAGAGAAAGTGTGTCAGTGTCCCAGAATCACTATTTTTGTTTATAAGTAATATAGAACACTCTGGGCTTCGATACAGATTTTTCCATTCACAAGCTCTACAACTGATACGGTTCTGATTCATTTGGGTATGTTTTAGTGATAATATAAATTATTTCCCTGCTAATGCTGTTAATTAAACAGAGAAGTCTTTCAGACACATTCAAAACTAATACTATTTTTTAAGAAACAATTTGTGCCATCATAATATTTACTACTTCTTTGTAGCATCTATAAGGAAACAGCCTGGAAAGGAAAGTGGAAAATATTATGCATGACACTTAATTTTAGAATCAGAGATTTTTTAGCATAATAAGTTCTGTGGATCAAACACATGAGCTACTGACCTACTTCTAAAATAAACCATCTCAGGAAAACCACCATGTGCCTTTGATCTTTCCCATGTTCCTGTAGCTCTTCGCTTGCCACTTTCTCTGCATTGGAAATTCAGAGTGAAAAAACAAGGACAGACGCTTCACATTTCACCCATGTGCCACTGTTAGTCCTTATAACACATCAAAAAACCAGGCCTTTTAGATGCATGATAAAATCAATATCAGACCCTTTGATGATGTCATCCCTTGCACCAAGACCCTAATGGCCTCAATTTTAACATAGCGCACTGCTACAGAGAAAAATGCTGTGCATTCATCTCCGTGTGTATTACATCTTAGTGCTCACAGCCATATATACAATAATCTCAAGCTGCAAATATATCCAGCGGCGTTCTATCCATCCAGGAAGTCACACACAAACGATTGCAGGCGTTGATGAAACGGTTACCTTGGAGGAGAATCACTCTTCTGTTTTTTTTTGTCCTCCTGTCTGTTGCAGTTCCACCAGTCTGTGCCATCTATCAACATCATTGAGGTGTGATGGGAGTATCGTAGACGTCAGTCACGCCCACCCGGAATATCAGGATGACAGTATGTCGACCCTTTCATCACCACACCGTCAAAATTCCATCAGCTACACCGCAGTACTGGCCCACCCATATACACATATTAAAGCAATCTACTGGGACTGTAAATAACATATTGCGTATATGACTGGATGTCTATATTTTATGATGGATGGAGGAATTCCTAAAACTCTTACTGCAATATATCAGACTAAATCTGCGATTTTCTTCTCTTGTATAGAAAAGGAAGGAATGTGTATTTTTGTAATGGTACTGAAGTATGACAGGGTTTCTACTCTTTATTAGCTCGTTTTGTTTGTGCATGCAACTCTTGTGGTCTGATAGGATGTACAGAAGCTTGAGATTAAAGAAACAGTTCACCCAAAAATGAACCCAATGCATTTTTAATTTTAGATGAGTTTGTTTATTCATCTTCTGATTCAAACAGATTTGAAGAAATTTAGCATTACATCACCTGCTCACCAGTGGATCCTCTGCAGTGAATGGGTGTCGTCAGAATGAGAGTTCAGTTCATCATTGAACATCTTGTGAAGTGAAAACCTGCATGTTTGTAATAAATCAAGACGTTTTTAACTTCAAACCTTTGCTTCCAGCTAAAATATGAGTCCTCTATTCATAATATTGCTTTCTCCAGTGAAAAAATGATCTTGTCTGAAACAGGAGAGAAATATACATGATCAAGCTCTGTTTACAAGCGAAAACAGTCCAAAATATTTTTTAAACGCTTTTTACTTCACAAGACATGAATTGATATACTGGGGTTGTTTAGATTACTTGTGGGTTACTGTGATGTTTTCATCAGCTGTTTGGACTCTCATTCTGACGGCACCCATTCACTGCAGAGGATCTATTCGTGGGCAAGTGATGTAATGCTAAATTTCTCTAAACCTGTTTTGATGAAGAAACAAACTCACCTATATCTTGGATGGCCTGAGCTTGTGTACATTTTCTGCAAATGTAAAATTTTAGGTGAACTGTTTCTTTAAGTTTGTGCTCTTATTTTATTATTCTGTAAATGTGGTGGAATTGTGTCTGTTCTGCTTATTAAAGAGAACAGACTTATGCCAAATTGCTCTGCTTGGAAATAGTTTTATCGCTTCACCTTCCTTAACAGTTTTTATGTCTCCTAAATATAGCTAGTAATATTTATTTGCTTATTTACCCTGTCACTATGTTATAATTTTAAAACATTACAACCTGAATAATGTACATAAATGCTAATCTCAGTGTGTAAAAAAGAATATCGTGACTGAATTATTCTTCATTTTAAAGAATATAAAGATGACTAAACCTAATGATGAAAAGTGCATGCATACATAGTTTTGCATTTATGCTCTTAGTTCATGGTTCCTCTTTTAAATTAGTTGATCTATCTGTTTTAATAAAGATAATGAATGACTTGATGTAAGTTTTTTTCTTGCTTTTTTATTGGCTTTAGCATATTTGATGTATGAGAGAAGTACTATTCACCTTTTTCCTGAACGCGGAAATCTCGCCTGACTGGAAGGATACTTTACATTTCCGGTCTCTTGTGTTTCTAGTCAAATTAACGTATTTTACCAGCCGATAACATAATGTTAAACCTTTGAACATGGTTTTAAAAAGCACATGGCGGCATAATTTCAGCACTTTACACTGTCGCAATGACCGTCTTTTTGCAGTAAATTTAATGAATTGGAAGCGACGCGAGGTCAGCTGTATTGAAAACACACCAGCATACACATCCGTTTTTCACACACGGTATTTTATCTTAAGCGCTGAAAGCCGTGTTTGCTTTCTTCTGTCATCGTTGATGAAGGTATACAGCGCTGGACACGGACAGATTTGCTGGTAAGCAAAACAAGTAACGTTACTTTACAGGAATAATGTAAGCTTACATTGCTGTTACTGTGACAGCCAACAACAGCACGGCTTAACCCTGCTTTTATTTTTGATTTTAGTTATATTGAAAGGTTTCAGTTTAATTACGTCGATTTTTCCCCCCGTTTTAACAATTCTACGAAGACTGGAAGACGAGAGCACCTAAACGGAAGTTAGAATCCGTCATGGCGGCCCTCGTCGGTTACTCAGGAAAACGGCGGATACAACAAACGTAATGTTTGTTTCAACACAGACGTGCTAATGAGGTGGGAAATAATTTATTGGTGCATTCAACCACCAAACAAAGTACATTAAGAGTCATTAACATTGTCAAGACATTAGAGAATTAATCAAATAAACAGCATATTCTAAATGGAGACTCAAATCTACATAGTCTTGATATAAAAAATTGCACAGTTGGCATCATAATGTCACAATTGTTCATTAAGTGCTAAAATCACAAGATATGAGACTAATGTGTTTTGAACAAATATTTTATTATACATTATTAAATATCAACCAGTGTTTACGTATATATGCAAATGACCTCTTCAGCTCAATTATGGTTTCATGATGGTTTAAATAATACAAATTAGTATGTGTACAAAGCCAAACATAGATTGCATAGATTTTGTCATAAAGCACCAACTTCAAATTCTTACTATAAAAAATAAAAGAAAACATTATAAAATCACACACAATTGTCTCTACTGATTGAACAATATTTAAGAAATCATTTCAGATATGACATAATAAAAATGTGTTTTTACTACAGCTGTTGCAACACAGAAAACAATGATTTTTTTGTGAAACAGTCAAATCAGAACAAGCATTAATAATTAACCCACTGACAGATTCAATATGATTAATCAAAATAAGCAGAACACCACTAACTGAATTAAGAACTTTACACTGCTATTACAGTATTCTGTTAAATTAAATAAAACTTATTCCACTTTTAGCAGGACAGAAATGGTTAAATGTTTTTGATCTGTAATATTGAACTGAAATACTGCATGTTCAAAAATGCACAAAAGAAAAAAAGCTGACAGAGCCACTGAGGCTCAAAGACTGAACGTTTAATGGTTTCAGAGAATGATGAAGAGATTTCGGAGCGTGCATTTTAATACAACGTAAAAAGGGCAGAATGGCAGTAACGCTAGCTGCTAGAGACTGATTAGGACTCATGGGAAAAAGATCATTTTTCATTTCTGAGAGGCAAAATGTAATATTCTTTAGTTCTTATAAAGCAAAGAAATGCCAGAACCTATAGAGAAAAACAAGATATTAATTTTTGTGCCTTTTCTATTCAACATCTATTTGACACAGTTGAAAAGAAAGTAATTTTGACGTCATTTGAAAAGAAAGAAACAAAACAACAAAAAGTCTGTAAATATATGAAATTGCATATATTTAAAATAATTAAGATTAAAAATAGGTTTCACTGAGGACAAGCAATAGGGTGCGACACTCTACTGTAGACATAAATAATAACAATAAATCTATTATTAGAAGCCAGTGTAAAAGGCTTTCACACAATATATTTTGGATCCTACAGAAGAAAGAAATTCGGTGTTTGAGGCCTTTGTAAAATATTTCAAAATTCCATGATCACAGAAGAGTTTCTGTAATGATTGCTTAAGCAAACGTCACCCTGACCCACAATATGTATCTGAAATTGAATTACAGTGCTTCAGAATGTCAGTCCTGAACAATTCTACATACTTACATTTGTAAACGTTCACCTAGAGTGTATAACTGCACATCTAAAGCTCTCTAACAAATGCGGCTCTAGTACTTCACGTCCTTTGATGTTTAATCACAGTTGTCTGAGAGCTTTGCAGTGGGTTTGTTCAGTGCGAAGCACTCGATTAAAACGATCCACACCATGTGACTTGAAGAACAGACATCTGTTTTTTGTGGAATGTACATTTGGTCTCCCTTTTAAGTACATGTTTGCAGTCGTTGTATTTTTAAATAGCAGAACCCAAGTATCTATAATATAGCACCTGTGTGTTGAAAAGATTTACACTTTTTACATGATATATGTAGCAAATCTACTTACACAAACGCTTGAATACAATATAACAACATGCAGTTTCGTACATGTTGTGTTGTCAAGTACTTACCCTGAACTTACAGTATTATAATGTAAGTACATTGGCATTCAAGAGTTATATAGTTGAATCATGCACATCTATGCTGTTGTTTTGTGGTGTTGTTGCTGTTTTAAGTGGCAGTATTGTGAATGAGTCCATCACTGAGGCATACGTTGCACGTTGTGTGCGGTGCTGGGGTGTTTTGTGTGTTCAGGACACTTTCTGATAGGCTGGTGAGAGTGATGTGTGTGTTCAGTCTGAGTCCTCACTGCTGAAGGACAGGAGATCTTCTTCCTCTGGACTCAAAGCTGCATCCTCAGACACGGTTCTGCTGCGGGACGTTGCCAGTCTGACGGAGGTAACGGGAAGTGATTTTGAATATTTCTATTTCATGATACATTTCCTTTTCTTTCTTTTTTTTGAATCCTAAAACTTTGTTTATTTTGAGGACTACATTTACACTAAAAAAGAAGAAAGATGCACATGCAACAAGTCTTTAAGGAAGACAGTGCTTTTATCAGGGTTCCCACAGTCATCAAAAATCTGGAAATTTTATGGAATTTAACATTTTGTTTTTCAGACTTGGAAAAATCATTTTATTATCATTTATTTTTTTAAGTATACATATACATTTTTGTACTTATGCATAGCTCTAAATAATTCATCAGCTGTACTACTATTCAAAAGTTTGGGGTCAGTAAGATTTTTTTGTTTTTGAAAGAAGTTTCTTATCAAGGCTTCATTTATTTAATGAAAAATACAGTAATATTGTTAAATTGTACTACAATTAAAAAAAAAAAAAAACACTTTAATTTTAATATTCATTATTTCATATTTAATACACTTTATTCCTGTAATTGCAAAGCTACAAAAGGCCATTTCCGCCACTGAATAAAAAAAGAGGTAATTGTGACTTTTTATCTCACAATTTGAACTGAGAAAAAATTAGGAATTGTGAGATGTAAACTCGTAAATGCGTGAAAAAAGTCAGGATTGTGAGATTTAAAAACTCAAATTTGCGAGAAAAAGTCAGAACTGTGAGACTTATCTCAATAAAAACTGCAAAAAAATCAAGAATTGCAAGACGTAAACTCGCAATTGTGAAAAAAGTCGGAATTGTAAGATAGAAACAATATTTTGTGAGAAAAGGTCAGAATTGCGAGCTTTTATTTCGTAATAAGAACTGAAAAAAATTAGGAATTGTGAGATGTAAACTCGCAATTGTGAGAAAAAGTCAGAATTGTTTTTATCTTGAAATAAAAACTGCGTAAGATTACAAATTGCAAAATGTAAACTCACAATTTATTGCGTGAAAAAAGTCGGGATTGTGAGAACTCAAATTTGAAAAAAAAAGGCAGAACTGCGAGTTTTATCTCAATAAAAAAATGTGAAAAAATCAAGAATTGCAAGATGTAAACTCGCAATTGCGAGAAAAAGTCAGAATTATAAGATGAAAGCTAATTTTTGTGAGAAAAGGTCAGAATTGCAAGCTTTTATCTCACAAATAAGAACTGAGGAAAAAATTAGGAATTGTGAGATGTAAACTCGTATTTGTGAGACAAAGTCAGAATTGCAAGTTTTTATCTGGTAATAAAAACAGAAAAATTAAGAATTGCGAGCTTTCATATCACAATAAGAACTAAGAAAAAATTAGGAATTGTGAGATGTAAACTCGTATTTGTGAGAAAAAGTCAGAATTATTTTTATCTTGCAATAAAAACTGCGTAAGATTACAAATTGCAAAATGTAAACTCGCAATTTATTGCGTGAATTGCGAGAAGAAGTCAGAACTGCAAGTTTTATCTCAATAAAAAAATGTGAAAAAATCAAGAATTGCAAGATGTAAACTCGCAATTGCAAGAAAAAGTCAGAATTATAAGATGAAAACTAATTTTTGTGAGAAAAGGTCAGAATTGCAAGCTTTCATCTCACAATAAGAACTGAAAAAAAATTAGGAATTGTGAGATGTAAACTCGTATATGTGAGAAAAGGTCAGAATTGCAAGTTTTATCTCAATAAAAACTGCTAAAAAATTAAGAATTGCAAGATGTAAACTTGCAATCGCAAGAAAGTCAGAATTGTGAAATAAAAGCTCATTTGTGAGGAAAAAGTCAGAATTGCAATCTTTTATCTCAGTAAAAACTGCGGAAAATTACCAATTGCAAAATGTGAGTTTTTATCTCATAATAAGAGCTGAGAAAAAATAGGAATTCCAGATGTAAACTTGCACTTGTGAGAAAATTCAGAATTGTGAGAAAAACTCTTATGAGAAAAAGTCAAAACTGTGAGCTTTTATCTCAATAAAAACTGCAAAAAAATTACAAAAGGCAAAAAGATAAAAACTAATTTGCAAGAAAAAGTCAGAACTGTGGGCTGATCAATTTAGGGGGATATCATACTGACCCTAAACTTTCAAACTGTAGTGTAGATAATATTGTTCAAGCATTTATTTAAAAAAAAAAAAAACAGTTTGAATCAGTCTGAAACTAAAAATTATTATTTTTGTAATTATTATCCAGTAATCACAAATGTTTCGAAAGGTCATGAAAATTCACTGGGAACCCTGTTGTATGTTTTTATGTTGAAGTGAAAGACAGTAATCTTGTCAGGCAGTGACCATGAAGGAAACTAAGTGTGATGTAAGTCTGAAGTGTAATGATATCAGTTTCTGGCTGAGGCTTGATGATAACTAAGGCTCATCATTAAGCGGTACGGTTTCTCTCACCTCACTTACCTGCGTCCATCTCCTCCACCTCCATATTGCTGCGTGGCAGGTGAGAGACAGTAAGCTATGATTAAACCATCACATCCTTCCCAGCATCCCACTGTTCAAACTTTACCAGCCTTTGTCAGCAAGTGGAGATCTAGGTCTATTATTGCGGTTTTATTGTGTGTTTTCTTATTGCTCACTGAAAGGAAAGAGCTGACTATTTGGATTCGCCTCATCTGATTCACTTAGGGGAATCAAGGTCCTTTGGCCCATTACATTACTTATAATAATGGATTCTTTTGGCAGGATGACAGTGCCGTTTCTGACCTGCTGTATGCCAGTAATGAAGTCATAGTAATGCTTTGGCATCACAACCAGTTACAACTTTGTGGCAGCAGAGAATGTGGTAAGCAATTATAGAATAATTTGTATCAGGTTAAAAATACATTGATTAGAAAGCACATTCCTGTGCACCTGTACATAAGAATGCTTGGAACTCACTAAGCAATCAGTTCCTAAACATTCAGCAAATGGAAGCACTGATGTTTGTGATTTTTATTGCTTGGTGCTCCATAAAAGATGCCCATACAGACAGAGATAGTGAGTAAAACTCAAAAATCTAAAAAGGTAACTAAATGAAAACAAACACACATATTAAAATGAAACAATAATAACAATTTACATCAATAATTCTAATTAATTAAAATACTTATTATAATTTATTATTGAAACATTCATCATTATTATAATAATTTATTATATTTTAATTATAAAATTAATCCAATGACAAAACAGATTATACTTTTATATCAATAATTAATTAAACATAGTAATTATAAAAAATATTAATTATTCAAAATGTACTAATTTATTATATTCTAATTATAAAACATATCTAATTATTCATCCAAAAACAGAACAGATCATAATGTTAAGTTAATAATTCTAATTAATTAAAATATTAATCTAATATAATTTGTCAAAAATATGAATAACAAAATATTAATTTATTATTTTAATTAAAAAATGCTTCTAATTGCAGAGCAGATTATAATTTTAGAATAATAATTCAGTTTAATTAAAAATGTAAATGATTTAAAAAAAATATGAATTATTATGTCCATACAAACAGAAAAAGTGAGTTAAACTCAAAAATCGAAAAAAAAAGTATTAAATTAAAACACACACACTCCGCAAAAAGTACATTAATTGCATATGATTATAATTGTATATTAATAATTCTAATTAATTAAAAATATGAATTATTAATAAAATACAAATTTATTATATTCTAAAGATCTATAAAATTAATTCAGTGAAAGAACAGGTCATAATATTAATAATTCAAATTAATTAAAATATTAATATGGTATAATTTATTTTAAAAATATGAAAAATAGTTTGCATCTAATGTATCTAATGTAAATGTATCTAATTACAGAGCAGATTATAATTTAAGATTAATAATGCAGTTTAATTAAAATTATAAATTATAAAAATATGAATTATTATATGCTCATACAAAATAATCTACCAAAAATCTTTAAAAAAAATGATCAAATTAACACACACACACATACACACACATTAAATTAAAAGTAATAATTGTACATTAATTGCATATGATTATAATTTTATAATAATTATTCTTATTAAACTATTTATTTATTGTAAGTTATTATAAAACATTAATCATTAATACAATATCAATTTATCATATTTTAATAAAAAACAATTTAATGACAACAGATGAATAATTTTAATTAATTAAACATTAATTATAAAAACATTAATTAATTTATGAAAATTAATTTATTATATTCTAATGATAAAATTCATCCAATGACAGAACAGGTTATAATGTTATATTAATGATTCTAATTAATTAATTAATATATTCATTTGGTATAATCTATTCTAGAAAAAAAATATATATGTATATATATATATATATATATATATATATGAGTATAGTATTAATTACTAGTTACAGAGCAGATTGCAAAACCTTGAATGAAGTCATTATGAACTCTTTACATGCCATTTGCTGTTGTCTGTGGATGCTAGCTAAACATCAATAACTCCAACCTATCATTGCATTCATTTCCAGAGCTCTGTTTGAATTGATATTAATAACTGTGTATGGAGAGACACTCAGAATAAAATGATTCTCCTCGTCCATTAATCTGAAGCAGAGCCGCTGCTGTTAATGTGTTTCAGCGCTGCTACTGTGTGCCGAATCTCGCTCCATCTCCACTTTATGAGACATAATGTCACACCTGAGGGAGCGCGAACACATTAGCTGATTATATGAGGCAAATATTTTACAAATAGTTCCACATCAGCATACAGATGGCCTCAAAATTAACACACACGTGCATAATATGCTAGAAAAACACACATTCTGATTTCTTGGTGTCTTTAAGGAAGCAAATCAACCCTTTCGCCTCTGGCTAATAAACAAAGAGTTTTAGTGCATCTCGGGGGAAATCTCTTTTTAAATGCTGTATTCAGACATTTGCTGAGCCGCATTGCAGATAAAATAAACGCAAGTGGATAAATACCATTTAAAGTTTGGGGTCAGTAAATTTTCCCTTTTAAAGAAATTAACACTTCTTTCAGCAGACATTTGTTAAAAGAAGATTTTATCACAAATAAATGCTGTTCTTTTGAACTAAAAAGGACATTAGAATGATTTATGAAGGATCAAGTGACACTGAAGACTGGAGTAATGATGCTGAAAATTCAGCTTTGCATCAAAGAAATAAATTACATTTTTATATATATTAGAATAGAAAACAGTAATTTTAACTTATAATATATTTTCAAAATCTTACTGTATTTCTAATAAAATAAATGCAGCCTTGGTAAGAATAAGAGGCAAACATTTCATAATGATATATTAATAATTGTAATTAAATAACATTTTAACTTAGTATTTTTTTTTTGTAAATGATAATAATAATTTACAAAACAGTTAATTATAAAAATGTATCTAATTACAGAGCAGATAATAATTTTAGATTAATAATTAAGTTTAATTTAAAATATAATATAAGAAATATTAATTATTAACTGACCATACAAACAGAAATAAAAATCTACTAAAAATCTAAAAACATATTTAAATTTAAACACACTAAATAAAACACACTAAATAAAAATATATATTTGTACATTAATTGCAAATGTTTTTAGATTAATAATTCTTAATTAAAATATATATGTATAATTTATTAGGATAAAAACATTAATAAAATATCACTTATTTTTTAATTGTAAAATTAATCTAATTACAGAACAGATTAGACTTTTGTATTAATAATTCTAATTACTAAAACATTTAGAAAAGAATGGATTATTAATAAAATGCTGTTTTATTAAATTATAATTATAAACTTCATCTTCAACTTCAATGTTTTAGTAATAATTCTGAATAATTAAAAGACTTTAAATTGATATGAAGTGATAGTAAAGACATTTCAAGTAAATGTTTTTTTGTTAAAAAGGATTTTATAATGACTTCTATAGAATCATGTTACACTGAAGACTGGAGTAATGATGCTGAAAATTTAGCTTTGAATCACAGAAATAAATTACATTTTAAAATATATTCAAATAGAAAACAGTCATTTTAACTTGTAATAATATTTCACAATAAGACACATATGTTTACTGTATTTCTGATCAAATAAATGCAGCCTTGGTGAGAATAATAATAAAAAACATAAAAAACATTTTACAAATCTTACAGACTCCAAACTTTTGAATGGTAGTGTAGATATATTTATATGCATGTGAGTGTATTAAAGCGCAAGTTGTGATCAGCAAGCACTATATCTCCAAATAAACACCATCCTGGGGGATCAATCTTTGATTTAATAGACAGTTTGACTATGTGTGTGCAGACAGGAACACAAGTGTACCTTGAAAATGCATCATCGAGGCCATCTTCCGCATCCTAAAAATACAAGAACATTGAATAACCGTGTAAGAAAACCATTACAGATCACATCTATATCATACAGATTCAGAGAGTAACTTCATGTAAATGAGTTATATCAGCACCAGCATGTTGTTTCAAAAACTTGATCTACAGTATCTTGTGTGACAGCCATTATCTGAGCCCAGCAGACCGAAGGTCCTAATTGGGTTTTGCAACCTGCCTGAACAGTGAACGGAATTCAATCACGGCTGAAAAGTAATTAACAAAGGCACAGTTGTGCACGGTGTGCAGACAGAGAGCTGGACGGATCCAATCTTTCATAAAACAGACCTTGGCAACTAAACTGGAATGGGCAGCTCTCCACCTAGTGGTCATTTATTTAATCAATAGTATTGTATGTGAGCAGAGAATGCCACTTAGTGGTGACTATGTGCTATATCAACAGCACAGACATTGCTGACTGACAATATAAGGGCAATTAGCCAATGGCAATAGAGTAATTACTGGCTTGGCATGCTGTTTGCTATCAAAACAACTAACCTTCATTTTGGAGCTGATACTGTGCACAATAGTGGCACTCTATCAGCAAATTAATGAAAAAGATCAGATGGGCCAAAAGACAAAGAGATCCAGTGCCATTTAGGTTACCAGAAAGACTGCCTGGCATTTCAGCCATGTTTCATCACATAATGCAGAAATAAACTGGAAAAGTGATCTGGGAAAAAAAAGTATTTTTATGTGTAAACAATTAGTTCTGCTTTAAATTTTGATCAGTAAGATTTATTTTATGAAATAAATTATGACTTTTATTCACATTCATGCATTACATTGATCAAAAGTGACAGTAAAGACATTTACAATGTTAATAAATATTCTAATATTTTCTAATAAATGCTTTTTGAGCATATTAGAAGGATTTCTGAAGGATCATGTGACACTGAAGACTACAGTTGAGGTCAAAAGTTTACATACACCTTGCAAAATCTGCTTATTTTACCAAAATAAGAGGGATCATACAAAATGCATTTTATTTTTTATTTAGTACTGACCTGAATAACATACTTTACATAAAAAACTTCAAAAGTTTGCATACACTTGATTCTTAATACACTTGTCGTTACCTGAATGATCCACAGCTGTGTTTTTTTTGTTGTTTTGTTTTTTTGTTTAGTGATAGTTGTTCATGAGTCCCTTGTTTGTCCTGAACAGTTAAACCTTCTGCTGTTCTTCAGAAAAATCCTTCAGGTCACACAAATTCTTTGGTTTTTCAGCTTTTTTATGTATTTGAATCCTTTCCAATGACTGTATGATTTTGAGATCCATCTTGGACACACTAAGGACAACTGAGGGACTCATATGCAACTATTACAGCAGGTTCAAACACTCACTTTTGCTCCAGAAGGAAAAATGATGCATTAAGAGCCAGGTGTGTAAACTTTTGAACAGATTGAAGATGTGTACATCTTCTTATTTTGCCTAAATATCATACTTTTTTCATTTAGTACTGCCCTTTAGAAGCTACAGAAGATACCTGCATGTCTCCCAGAAGACAAAATAAGTTACATTTACCCTGGTCTTTAAATTCCAAAAGTTTTCACCCCCACCTCTTAATCCTAATATGCTGTTTAATGATAGTTAGTATGGTAGTTGTTAAGTTTAGGTAATGGGTAGGATCAGGGATGTAAAATATAGTTATGCAGAATATATGCTTTATAAGCACTAATAAACAGCCACTATGTAAATAATAGGCATGCTAATAAGCAACTAGTTAGTAGTGAGAATTGGTCCCCAGAGTAAAGTGTTACCAAAAATCCATCCAACCACAAACTTTTGAATGGTAGTGTATGATAAAAGTTTAGAAAGAAGGATGACATCATACCCAGGAGTCATGTTTGACTGGTCGTCTCCTAGCGTTGCTGCGTGGAGATGGTGACAGGAAGGAAGGGAAGAAAGGCTTCCTAAGTTTGTGCTCCATCAGAGCTTGAGTCTTCTCCTCCTCTGACACAATTAAAGAACAAAAATGAAGAGTATTCTCACGAATTTAACAAAATTAAGACAGACATTCAGTAAACCATTCTGTTTAAACAAATAAATGTACCTGAAACACTGTTTGGTTCAGATTCAGTCTGAGATTCAGGGTTTGAACAGGTGTAGCATGTGCGAGTTTTCTTACTTTTGTCTGCAATGGGAAAATGAAGACACGGAATATCTTCTGTTGCTTGAAAAATATGTGTATATCAACAAAAGGCAACCTCACCTTCCTGTGCGATCTCCCACATATCCAGAGCTACTTTAAAAGCTTGTGCAACTGTCAGAGTCACAGCCTGAGCCTATGGAGGACACGTTCAGTTCAATTCAGCTCAATATTATTTATATAGCATGTTTAAAAACAACCCTGATCACACAAAATCTGAAAGAGTGCTGGTTGAGATTTTAAAAACTCATGCTCTTGTCCACTAGATGGTGCTAGAAACCGACTATAGATACGAATCAAGAGAAAAGACTGTGGCTAGTACAATAACAGTTTATTATATTTGACCGTGGACCACAAAACCAGTCATAATGGTCGTTTTTTTTTTAAATTGAGATTTATACATAATATAGAAGCTGAATAAATAAGCTTTCCATTGATGTATGGTTTAAAATATCTTCATGGAACATGATCTTTACTTAATATCCTAATGATTTTTGGCATAAAAGAAAAATTGATCATTTTGACCCATACAATGTATTTTTGGCTATTGCTACAAATATACCAGTGCTACTGGTTTTGGGGTCCAGGGTCACATATATAATTAAAGACTGTAGAGAGATAATAGCTCATAAGCTGGCCACACAGCAAGATGATGAAAGGTTACAAAACTGTCAAAATGGAAGAATTTCAACATAAAATGAGCATAGATAGATAGATTATAGACAGACTTACTATTTTCTTTTTTTGGCACAGGAAGGCATGGCACTCCAGAGTTTCATTGAACTGGCTTTGGGAGACATAGGCAAAGACCTTATCCTGAGTTTTGTCTGTTGTGCAGTAAGATATTCTGGAGAGGCAAGAAATACAAGTATTTTATTCCATAAAAAATCATATAATCAAAAACAATTCTGGGAATCTGTGGGTGAACTGTAATTAGACCCATTTATGCAGCCAAACAGTTCTGTCACCATTATTCCAAACCTGTATTATTTTTTTTTTTCTGCTGTGGAACACAAAAGAATATTTTCTGGAGAATGATTACACTGCTCTCTTGGATTCAATGGCAGTTTCCTCTATCTTAAACAGTAGAGCATGGAATGCAGTGTAAGTTGTTTTTTCATTAAAGCATCTGCCAAATACATAAATGTAAATAAAAGTGGATGGAAACTAGAGCTGCCACACAAAAAAACACTTAAAAACATTCTTTCTGAAACCATTTGTCGATCATTTTATTTAAAGGAGAAGTCCACTTCCAAAACAAAGATTTACATATAATGTACTCACCCCCTTGTCATCCAAGATGTTCATGTCTTTCTTTCTTCAGTCATAAAGAAATTATGTTTTTCGAGGAAAAACATTTCAGCATTTTTCTCCATATAATGACTCTTCTTCCTCGTCTGGAATCGTTTACAACTGCATTTGGGATCGTTTGAAGTCGGATTTAAACTGCATTTTGGAAGTTCAAACTCGGGGCGCCATACCAGTCCATTAAATGGAGAAAAATGCTGAAATGTTTTTCCTCAAAAAACATAATATCTTTATGATTGAAGAAAGAAAGACATGAACATCTTGGATGACATTTTTGGATGAAATTTTTGATTTTTGACTTCTCCTTCAAGGAACAGACTGAAATTTAAGATGTTTTTCTTTCAATAAAATCTTGCAATTGAAAATTTTGCTTGACAGTCATGGTCAGCATTCAAATTTAATGGAAAATGGCAGTGAGTAAATCATGACAAAAGTTTAAAAGAGACCTATTAAGCCCCTTTTTACAAGAAGTAATATAAGTCTTAGGTGTCCCCAGAATGTGTCTCTGCAGTTTCAGCTATATATATATATATATATATATATATATGTGTGTGTGTGTGTGTGTGTGTGTGTGTGTGTGTGTGTGTGTATAAATACCCCACAGTTCATTCTGAAAATGCCTATTTTGACTGAAAACAGAAGCGCTGTTTTTGTGCATGTCTCTTTAAATGCTAATGAGCTGCTGCTCCCCACCCCCTTTTCCCAGAATAGAGCTGTGCCTTTACTGCTCATACCTCAGATACTCTGCCAAAAAACATCTGTTTGGTTTTGATTATCATGTCCATCATGGTGAAATCATGTGTTTTAAAGCCATATTAGTTTAAAATTCTGATATAGGGTTTTCTGAACACACACATCCGAAGCACACGCACAGAAAAGCGGCTGTCACACGGCATGTAAGTACTCAACTAAGTTCTCTTTTATGTCTTATTGCACTTAAACTGTTAAATACACAGAGGTTTATGTTAAAAACACACAGGATTTACAAAAACAGTCAGTTTTTGTCTGTGAAGGTAAACGGCTGGGAAAGAGATCGCATGTTTATATTAGATCTGTGTGGCAACAGCGTAATATACAGAAAGAAAAAATACAGAAATCCGAATCTGAGTGGCTCGTTTTTTCACAAGCTTGCAGAGTAAGGCTTTCCAAAACAAAAGTAACTGAGTTGTTCTTTTTCACGTTTTTAGGGGGTGTTTCATAAATCAGGTTTACCAAATAAGCCAGGCTTATTTCAGTTAGTCTCAAAATAAGTCAGACTAACTTCAATAAGCCTGGCTTATTTGATAAACTTGTTTTATGAAACACACCCCTGGTTTGGTAGATGCACCAGAGACCCGATTATAACACTTAAACATGGAAAAAGTCAGATTTTCATGGTATGTCACCTTTAATTTTAGGTTTTATTTGTATTTATTTTAATGCGATTAGTTTTTATAAAGCACACCAGAGATCAAAAACACTGTAGATTTTAGAGTCAATGCAATTATCAGATATAATATCATACACACTAATAATTTAAATCAAATATGAACCATAAATATAATAGAATGTGCATTTTGAACATCATTTTAGGAAAAAGATAAAAAAGTAGAGCACCAACCCCAAATGCTTGTGTGAAACAATGAGATACGATAGACAAAGACCAGGGGAAGACAGAGCTCTGATCGCACTTCATCTACAATTGTTAGTGCACTGCTTCTGATGCACGACCTAAATAGAAATGCCCAAGACTCTCGATTCCCTTTCTCCCTCCCCTTCCTGTCTCTGAACATGGGGGGTGTGGTGAATTATCATTTATTTCAGTCTGTGGTGCATTGCACACTTTCATTATTGAAGAGGGAAAAGCTGAAAGGGAAGGAAACTATAAATGTCCTGAATGTAGCTTGTTTGTAGCTCTATTTAAACAGGATGAAAGATGAGAGACATTTTATTCTAAACAACCTCAGCTATACTGAGAAGTACTTTTCACAGAACTCATGTTTTGAAAGTACCTCAGTGGAATTCAATGAAATGTAATGCATAACAAAACAAAACAAACAATACGTTTTACATATTTACGTTCCAATATGTGTATAGTCCAACAAAACTGTTTGCATCGCTCCACTTGCATGTGTTTGTGAGTTTCACAGGTGGAAATTCTTTTTTAACTCTCTCTATGCAGGTTACATTGGTTCACCAGTAGGTGGCGACAAGTGACCATCTTTATGAGTAAGTCATTGGAATCATTCACTCTAAGGATTATGCATATTTCCCTACTCTACAGTAGAAACAGAATGTGAAAGAGTAGGAGACTTTAAGCACAAAAGCTCGTGGAGCACAGGCTCTGGGATGCGCGTTCACAATGCTACGAATTAGTGATGGGTCATTCTTGAACGATTCGTTCATTTTGAATGAATCTTTAATGTGACTCGGGAAGAACGAGTCATCTCGGGGAGTGATTTCTTCAGTCGCGCATGCGCAACATCCTGTTAGGTTTTGTACTGGAATTAGTTCACCTGTCTTCAGGGTCGTTCGTTCATCTTATGGGGCTGTCACGTGAAGAACGAATGACTGAAACCCGAAAACTTGTCAGATAAGAGGTGATGTGAGCTAATCATAGACTAAAGACCCAGGTAAACAATTAATTATAGTTTTATATTTTGCTAAAATTAATGAAATGACTTGAAAAAAGATTTGTTCATTTTGCTGAACGAAACTCAAGGGTCCGAGTCGGTAAAATGATCCGAACTTCCCATCACTACTACAAATTACGTCTAAGTTCATCGTCTGTGTACTCCGGCTAAAAAAGGTAGAGAATGGCGAAAAACTCCATCTTATTTAGTCCTACAACTTTAGAGTCATCCGACATCGTTGTACCTTTTTATTTGTAAACAAACGTTTGACTTACTCGCACTTCCTTAGTCTTTGCGGCTTCGCTTTGTAAACACTGGGTCTGTAGTTCCGTGTGACATTTCGACATGATTCAATAGTATGTAGCGTCGTGGACGTACATCCTAGAGCCTGTGCTACACAAGATTTTGTGCTTAGGTGTACAAATTTTTATTTTCTGAAAAAAATGACAGATCATTTCGCTAGATAAGACCCTTCTTCCTCGGCTGGGATCGTTTAGAGACCTTTAAAACTGCATTTAAACTACATTTTGGAAGTTCAAAATCAGGGCACCAATCAAGTCCATTATATGAAGAAAAATACTTAAATGTTTTCCTCAAAAACCATAATTTGTTTACGACTGAAGACAGAAAGACATGAAAGTCTTGGATGACAAGGGGGTGAGTAAATTGTTTGTGAATTGTTGTTCTGGAAGTGAACTTCTTTAACTTATTGTCAGTGTGTTTTCAGACGTTTGCACTCTACTATATATGAATGAGAAGACATTAGGTGGATCATTTAAACAAAGAAATTGAATCCAGGCAAAGTGAAAAGCAGAGACACAGTAAAGTAGCAGTGCACATCAAAATAAGTGAGTGAAGCCATAGCATGAAAGCTTTCTGCTTTTGGAGCCTTTAGGCAAGGAGACGACACATGCTTGTTAAATTTTAACAAATGTAAATAGAGTCTTAGTCAGGTTATGTACACAATGTACAGAGAATAAATTGCGGCTTTTACATAAGAAACTCAAGGCTAACAAACACGACCTAGTGGCTCTAACTAACATTTTTCAAATGCTTCTGATTTCATTAAAAGCAATGCAAAGCTATTGTTATTGTATGTACTGTATATACACATATATAAATGTATATTTGTTTAATTTTCATTTAATATTTTATAGATGTATAATTCTATTTATTAATTTATTTAAAAATAAATTATAGTTTATTAAATTAAATATTAATTTAAATAAATATTATTTTGCTTTAATTAACTACACTGTAAAAAACAATTTGCTGAGTCAACTTAAAATCATTTGTAACCTGGCTGCCTTAAAATTTTAAGTCCAGCCAACTAAAAAAAAAAGTTTATTCAACTTGAAATGTTAAATTATACTAAGTGACGACTTAGATATTTGATTTGAATCAACTTAAAATTTTAAGGCAGCTGGGTTACTTACCCATCTATTAAGTTTAGCAAAAGTGGCTCTGACTAACATTTTTCAAATGCTTCTGATTTCATTAAAAGAAATGCAAAGCAAGTATTACTGTATGTACTGTATATACACTTATATATAAAATACATTTAATTTTCATTTAATATTTTGTATATTTATAATAGAATTATATTTATTAGTTTATTTTAAAAATAAATTTAAATATTAATTCATTATTATTTTAAATTAAATATTATTTTGCTTTAATTAAGTAGACAGTTTATTTAAAAATCATTTTAAATTTAATATTATTTATATTTCTATACATTTATAAACCTTCAATTTAAATAAACAATTGTAGATATAGAAAACATAAAAGAAATAAAAAAATTCTGTAAGTATTCAGGTAACATCTTATGCAATAGATTGTTTTTCAAAAAGTATTTTGGTTTAATTATCTAGACAGTTTATTTAAAAATAAATTTAATTATAATATTATATTTATATTTCTATACATATATAACACATTACATTTAAATAATGATATGTAAAACATATAAAAAGTAACATCTTATGCAAATAACAATAAAATGTATGAAAACAGTCTGTGAATACAGAAAAAAAGCCTTTTCTTATTTTAGCTTTGGCAGCGCTTGTATTGGCAGGGTCACATCTCTGTCAGCGATGCCCTACTGGGTCCCCTCTCTTGCCGAACACATTACAGTAGAATATGACATTCCCATAATGGGAAAAAAGCCAAAGTGGGGTTTAATCTTTTCACGAACCCCCATACAGTTAATGCGGGACCATAGCGAATCTCATTACACAAATCACTGTGCAAGATTCATGGCTTAGGAAAATAAAGTCTTGCACACAAATATAGATGTTTTCTTTTCAATAGACAAGCTGGCAGAAGTAAAACCCGAAGTGTGTATTTGGCTAAAAAGCTACATAAAAATCCTAAATGGCATTGACGGAAATGTAACAAAAGCAGCCAAAAAGACCCAGAATGCCCTTCAAACCTTTACAACTTCTGATGTAATAAGGCTGACAGCTCCTACTGAGCCTAGACAAACAACATCATCTCATATTTTTCACTAAAAATAGAACGGCTGTGTTTTTTTCCCTTCATTATTTGTATATTCGGCTGTGGAGAGGGGGATGGGAGTCAAAGGAGTGAATAAAGATGAGGAAAAGTATTCATATCATCAGCGCTAATGTGTTTCCTTCTTTTCAAACCCCCACCACTTCATTCAAAACGCTCTCATTTTCCGTGCCGTCAGTGAAAAGACACAGAATACCCATGATTCTGTTCTTCACCCTCCAAATGGCTGTCCAAAACCCCCTCAGGGTCTGGGTTGAAATAGCATTTATTATAGCATTCCGACTGAACTCTGATTTCATGGTCCCCTGGTACTTGTGTTTATTCTCCAGCCTCCTTTGAAAGTCAAACTGAGGCTGTATGATCAAAGCGTACACTGATTACATTCTGCCGTATAAGACGCTTCGCTCCAGGGTGTTTTTCTTTTAACCTGAGGTGTGCTTTACCTGGATCAAGCCAATAATACACTATAAAAAATAAGCAGAAGCTCAGTGCTGTGGAGAGCAGTTTGTCCTGCTACGTGAGCTCTCAGCATTTCTCTGTCTTACACAGGAATCCATATGTCACCACACTACACAGCCAGAACCCCACAGAGCAGCTCTGAAGGGTGCAGGCAGGACGGTCCCTAGGATGGAGTAGTTCCAGGTGCAAGGACAAAGTGTTTTGTGGCAGACCTGATGCTCTGCTGATATACATTGCAAAATCAAACTAATTAATTGGTATATTTGTTTTTATTACCATTGAACAATAACTACATTTCTATGACACAAACATATTTCTGTTAAGACTCAGAGAATATACTGTATCCTGAATTCAGTGTATTTTTCTTACTCATTTGGAAAATATATATTTTTCCTTAAGTTAAAACAAGTAGAAACATAGTGATGATTGAGAAAAATTTATAAACAAACATCAGTAAATATTCAAATTCTGACTTTTTTTCTCAGAATTGCATGATGCAAACTTGCAATTCTGACTTTTTCCCTCACAATTGTGATATAAATTCGCAATTGCAAATTGTAAAGTCATAATAAACTCATTTTTTTCTCAGAATAGCAAGTTTATCTTGCAATTATGATTTTTCTTAGAATTACAAGTTTCTATTTCACAATTCTGACTTTCTAACACGCAATTGCAAGACTTTTTTCTCTCAGAATTGCGTGACATGAATTAACAATTGCGAGAAATAAACAATACTTCTCGAAACTGACTTTTGTCTCAGAATTCTGAGATATAAACTCACAATTCTGAGAGCATATCAGTCCTTTTTCCCCTCAGAATTGGACTTTATTACTTGCAATTTGGAAAAAAATAGAATTGTGAGATGCAAATTCGTATTTGCGAGAAAAAGTTTTAGAGCAATTCTGAGAAAAACGTCAGCTGCAATATGTAAACAATTTTTTCTTTATTTCTCACAATTGTGAGTTTATATCATGCAGTTCTGAGAAAAAAAAGTCAGAATTGTGAGTTTGTATTATGCATTGTATTACGCATTAATTCTGACTTTTTTTCTCACAATTGTGATATAAACTTGCAATCGCGAGTTGATATTCTGAGAGCATATCAGTCCTTTTTCCCCTCAGAAATGGACTTTCTAACTTGCAATTCTGAAAAAATAGGTCAGAATTGCGAGATACAAACTCTGAAGTTTATCTTGCAATTATGACTATTCTTAGAATTTAGAGTTTATATCTTGCAATTCTGACTTTATAACACGCAATTACAAGACTTTTTTTCCTCAGAATTGGGTGATAAAAACTCACAATTGCGAGAAATAATGAAAAAAAAAATGTTAACATCTCAGAATTGACTTTTTTTTCTCAGGATTGTGAGATATAAACTTATCAGATATAAAGATATCAGTCATTTTTCCCCCCCAGAACTGGATTTTATAACTTGCAGTTCTGAAAAAAAAGTCACAAGAATCACAAGCTCGAATTTGCAAGGAAAAAGTCAGAATTGCAAGATTTATTTATCGCAATTGTGAGTTTCTATCAATCAATTCTGAGAAAAAAGTAAGAATTGCGAGTTTGTATTATGCATTGTATTACGCATTAATTTTTGACTTTTTTTCTCAGAATTACGAGATACAAACTCACAACTCAGTTTTTTTTTCTCAGAAGTGCGAATTTATCTTGCAATTGTGACTTTTCTTAGAATTACGAGTTTATATCTCGCAATTCTAGCTTTATAGCATGCAATTGCGAGACTTTTTTCTCAGAATTGCGTGATATAAACTCACGATTGCGAGAAATAGAGAATAAAAATTGTTTACATCTTACAGTTTTCTCAAAATTACGAGATAAAAATCAGTCCTTTTTCCCCTCAGAACTCAGAACTTTATAACACACAATTCTGTCAGAATCGAGTTTTTATTGTAATTCTGAGAAAAAAGTCAATTGCAAGAGTTATTTCTCACAATTTCTCGTGAGTTTATATCAATCAATTCTGAGAAAAAAGTAAGAAAAGTTCGTATTATGCATTGTATTACACATTAATTTTTGACTTTTTTCCCAGAATTGCTTGATACAAGCTTGCAATTCGGACTTTTTTCTTACAATTATGATATAAACTTACAGTTGCGAGGTAAAAAGTCAGAATTACGAGATATAAATTCACAATTCAGATTTTTTGCCTCAGAACTGCGAGTTTATATCTCGCAATTCTGACTTTATAACACGCAATTGCGAGACTTTTTTTCCCCAGAATTGTGTGATATAAACTCACAATTGTGAGAAATAAAGAAAATAAAAATTGTTTACTTCTCTCAATTTTCTCAGAATTACAAGATACAAACTCACAATTTTGACTGTTTTCTCGCAAATGCGAGTTTGTATCTCACAATTATCACTTTTTCTTGCAATTTTGACAAAAAATGAAGAATTGTGAGACATAAACTCGCAAAGGAGCAAATCAGTCCTATTTGCCCACAGAATTTAACTTTATAACTCGCAATTCTGTCAGTTCTGTTAACTGCGAGATAAAAGTCAGAATTGCAAGTTTTAATCTCGTAATTCTGAGAAAAAGTCAACTGAAATTTGAAAACAATTTTTTCTTTATTTTTAAAGTTTATATCATGCAATTCTGAGGAAAAAAGAATTGCGTGTTTATATTACACAATTCAGAGAAACGAAGTCAATTGCGAGGGAAAAATTCGCAATTACCGTCTTAAAAAAATGTTATTCAGTGGTGGAAATGGGCTTATATAAATAAGAAATAATAAAAAAGAAAAAATTCTAACATTCTAAAACTCTAAATATAAACATTTTAAAACAATTATGTAAAAGAGATGGAGATAATGTAACGGAGGGTATGTGTGGTGTATTATTCAGAGAAAATAAGAACGAGGGAAAGGACAAACAGAAGAAATAATGAGAGAGTAGGAAGGATGTGGAATAAGTTTTTTTTTTACGGGAGAGGATTAAAGAGATGGGTGATTCCCGTGACTGTGTCTCTGGTGTTGCTGATAAGGGGGATCAGCATGGGGGCTCCTCTCATGCCCACTGAATAACACACCTCCCCTCAACAGACGGGTATGATACAGACAAGATGCACCACAACCTCAAATTCTTCACCTTTTGCATCAACATTTGTTTGACATACTCAAATGTTAATGATTCACTGGTTAGTGATCTCACTACAGAGTCCACGTTGTTCTACAGACACTGACCGACTAAAAATCGTTAAACAATTGATTTGGAGGGAATGAAGCGGGGAGGCTTTTTTCAATAATTGACTCAATGGCTTTTTAAAATTCTGAGAACATACAAACAGAAACTACAATAAGGTCCTGCATAGCTTTTGTGATTTTGGTCTGTTTTGGTGTGGGTTTTATACCTGTAAATGGAAACGTCCTCGATGAGGTCATTGGTCTCTGTGTCTGAGATGATGATTCCTTTGGGGGAGACAGTGAGGGTCACTTTCCGAAACTTCTTTGCACTGGCCCGAGCCTGCATGTGGTTGACAAGCAAAAACAATTTGTGTAAACCCTGAACAAATATCTTTGTCATTGTCAGCTTTAAAATGTCATTCATAACTCACTGACCATGAACAATAACCTCTAAAGGTCAGCTAAACCCGTGTGGGCTATTAACTCCAACTCCATTGGTATAAGAGCTGAAAAGAGATGACGCTTCATATATAAAATTCATCTTCTGCCTTTATATTATAATCCTGGCCTATGAACACAGTGGTACATCAGTGCAGTGTGCTGGCAGGAAGAAAAGAGGCCAACGTGGATGAGGACGAGGGGAAATTATGGTTGAAATGCAGACGAGGAGAGAGAGGGGACTCGTCAAGGACAAAGGAAATCAGGCAAAGCATATCTGGAGGGTCTTTCTCTCTCCCCAGGAGACAGTAAACACTGATCTAACACAAATGAAACTTGTCTCAGTGATTCACAGTCTGACAGTCTAGAAAGAAAGTTGTCACATACTGATTTGATTGTGCTGTTTCAGAAAGCAAAACTGGTTTTCATTTGTTTTCTGAGAAAAAAAAAAGGAATCATATTGTGTAT